>JABUQX010091350.1:0-49423 GCA_015478945.1 Trachelipus rathkii | reverse complement strand
CTTTCATAACTGCAAAAACATTTCTTCCAAACATTAGTTACTTACCTAAAGCTCTTATCGCTCGAGCTCTGGCTCTGCTCCGGCTCCGCTTGGCTGTGGCTACTGAGCCGGCTCTTTTTCTACTTGTCATGCTACAACTTTGTTTGAATTACTTTCATCTACAAAAATTCCTGAACAAAATTTTTCCTCATATCCGCATCTGCTCGATCGACTCGGTCGGCTCGGCTTGGTCGGCTTAACTCGACTTCGTTTATATTTCTTGCAGAAGTATTCGTTAATCTGCAACAACAACTTTCTTAAAATATTTCTTTACTCGGTCCGGCTTCCGTCGGCTCCGGCTTCTTTTCTAATTGTTCAGCTCCAACTCTGACGATTATTTTCATCTGCAAAAAAAATTTTGAAAAAATTGCTCTTCGATCGCTCGGCTCGTCGGCTCACGGCTCTTGCTCCCGGCTCCAGCTCCCCGACTTCTTTCCATTCAGAATAGTTGCTCCGACTTGGCAGAGTATTTTTACCTGAAAAACAAACTTCTACTTTGCGCTCCGGCTCCGGCTCGCCCGGGCTGGCTCAGGCACGCCACGCTCCGGTCCCGTGCTCGGCTCCTATTCAAAAATTGTCAGCCACAACTTTGAAAAATTATTTACCTTGCAAAATAATAAAAAAAAATTTTTAAGTCCGGCTCCGGCATCCGGCTCCGGGACTCCGCTCCTAACTTCGGCTCAATCCGACTTCCGTTGTATTCAAAAAGTTCAGCCCCGGACTTGGTAGAAGTATGTTTGCCGCAAAACAAGTTCTGAAAAAAATGTATAATTTGGTTCCGGTCGACTCCGCTCGGCTCGCTTGACTCTGGCCCAGCTCCGGCTCCCGCTCGTGCTCTGAATTTACTCCTTCTTTTTGTAAATTTGCATCTCCGGATATTTGGGAAGAAAATGGCAAAAGAATTTCTTTCAAAAATTCTTTTTTCGTCTCTATCTGCGCTCCGTCTCCGGTCCGCTACGCTCCGGCGTCCGACTCGGATACATTATGATTTGAGAGAGCTGATCTTAGGTTGTGTCGCGAACAGACAATGTTTTATTTAGGATAAAATGGAGAATAATCGAAAAAAATCTGGGACAATTGTTTTGCAGAATTGCACCTGGAAATAAATTTTTTAGTTTGACACCCTATATAAAATTCCTGTATCTTAAAAACCTTTAGGAATTTCGAAACAAAATTTTCACTTAAGTGTACGAAGCCAAATTTTCTCAAATAAAGTAATAAAAAACTAAATTCAAATTTTTTTTTGACCTAAAGTAGGTTGGGCAGTTACGGGTCCCTTTAAATGAACTACGAAAAATAATGCTACAAGAAAATCACACACTTAGCTTGAGTAACTGTTACATTAACAAGTTCCACACTTAACACCTAAGTATCTAGCGCAGCATACAAAACGTAACCACTCATACTTTTCAAGCATATCTCTAGCATACTAACGTTAATTGGCAAAGTCACTGTAGATTTACTAAATTCTGTTAACCCTGTCTAATTATTATACAGACCAACGAGATAATTATGCTAAGTAAACAAGTTTGTTTACATTACAAGTACTATTTAAAAAAAAAGGTACCTTATACCTTTCTTGTAATCTCCATTAAAATTAATTATCCAACAGAAACATTAACATAACAAATTTTATCCAAAATAAATAAATAAGTTCTTCCGCTCAAAACATTTCATGTAATAGTTTACCGATTTTTAAGCTGTAAATCAGTAAATCAAACATCAGGGCCCATCCTTTGGCTTCTCTACCACCCAACCTATTTTATGACATCCGATCTAGTGATTAGATCACTATGCGAGTATCATTTCGGTAACAGACAAATAAGTTTTTACATACTACCAACGAATTATATGCAACGTAACATTGTTTTCAATTATAAAGCTAATAATATTACCAGACTTTAGAATATATGTTACAATGACAAAACCGTAACACTTACGCCGAATAAACTACTTACTAGAAACAAAGTGTTCAATACTTAAAACAGAAAGTAACGAACTAGCGTACATAACGCACCTATTCTTCACTTATTCAAGCAGATCTCTAAAATAATGTACAACGACAACCGAACACAACTTACGTACGAATAACTGACTACATTGAAGGGGAATCCATTTTGCGTCTGGGCTGAATCCCCAGTTTTCAGCCCACCTAAAAATGGACATAAAATATCTGTTTTCAGCCGAAGTTTATTTAAACACAAATGTAGCTTTTTTGCCCTACTAAAACGTTGATTCCGGCGTTTTCGTGACGTAGTCATTCTTTCGAATTTCATTTTTCAGAATCCATGGTTTTTTGTGACTATTGCCATATCAACTTTCATATTTATTTGCAAAGTGACTTCAACTTAAGTATGCAATAGAAGGTCCTATTAACCTACAATAATTCCACATTTGCTTTTTTTTCGTTTTTTGAGTTTTTGCTCAGCGTTGTCCTTTCCAAAACCATTTTGTTTTATTTGAAAGTAAAAATTGAATATTTTTTTCCTAATATCTGATCCGCACATCAAATTCTTCCAGGCTTGTATTATTATTGTAATTGTTATAAATAGTTTACATTAGATATTTGTTTGTTAACAAACAAACATTTTTAAAAATTTTAATATACTTTGTCTGTCACATTTGTTACAAGAACAATCCAAACCTATTGAACAAATAATTATCTAAGTAAAAAAGATGCCATCTTGCCAATTATAAAGCCCAAATTTGATGTTGATCGGTATTGTAGAAAAATATGGCAATTTTACTTTTCATTAAAAAAAATGGAGTTGGAAATTGAGCAACTGCTGAGCAACACAACTTAAACAGAATCGAAAAAGCAATGTGGATATTGTAAGGTATGACCTTTAGTCATATTCAAGTTGAAGTCTTGCAAAATCTTTGAAAGTTGTATGCCAATGTCAGAAATATGATTGTGAATTGAAAAATTCCTGATAAATAAATGACTACAGTACAGAAACCACCGGAATCAACGTTAGAGGGCAATAGCTACATTTTCGGGTTTAATAGCAAATCGGGCCTGAAATTCGAATTTTATGTCCATTTTTATGGTGGGGCTGAAAACTGGGCCGCCCCAGCAGATACGCTCCCTTTAACAAGTTCCCACTAATACAGTAAACCTGACATGGTCAAACGTTACCCTAGCAACTTTCCAAGATTATCTCAACATAATTAACCGTTAATTTTACAATTGACACAGAATATTAACAAAAATTTTATAATACCTTGTTTACTTATCAATACAGACAACGAATTAACTGTAAACATAACAGCTTTATCCAAACAGCTATATAAAGTTCTTTGATAAAATTTATGTAATTGTAAAAGTTTACTATTTAACAGCAGTAATCAGTAATTCGTAATCAAACCATTGTAACTTCTTTCCCCCCCACCCACCCCTGACCTTTGGATCTATTATTTACTGATAAATGGCACTTCGAGTATCATTCGGAAAATAACACATGGAAACTACACTTCTTATATACGACCAGCGCATTACTATGCTAAACGAACACGATTTACTTAATAAGCACATAACACAACCTGAACTAAGATTATAAAACAACAACGATAAAAACTAAACTATGACATCGTAAACTACTAACATAAACAAACTTCTGCACTTAGCAGCAGTAAAGCCATAACACTTCGTACAAAACTTAACCATTCTCTTTTTAAACTTGTGCCCTAACATATCATTGTTAATTTACATTAACATCGTCATAGAAAACAAACAAATTTAATTATAATTCAGTTAATCCTCATATTACAAAGACTTATATGCAACAGCTAACATTTTTTACATCAACCGAATATTTAAAAATGGTCATAACCTCTTCTAATATCTAATCCCAACGAATAATTGCACACATAACAAAGTTGTTTAACAACATACATAAAAAAATAAAATTTATCCTGACCTAATAAAAGTTCTTTGATAAAAATTCACGTAAAACCTAATAGTTTTAACTTTTAAGCGTAAATCACGTAAATAGTACAATCAAACACCCATCCCGCAGTCCCCTAAACCACAACGTGTCTATGATCTATTGTAATATTGGATTCAGTCATATTTCGAGTCCATTTGATAACTATAACATAAATATTCTTTATTTTACTGATCTGACATCAATGTCGGGGTACGCAAAATTTTGCCTAATATAGCCTACATATCTATAACCGAACAGATATAGGTACATGCAAGAACACACCTGCGTATGAATAATCTCTAAACATCTGGAATTCCTACCTATCAAGGTAAATGCTACGGTTCAACAATACTCGATTTGTCCACTTTTTCTAGACATCTCTGCACAAGTTAAAGCCGTATTATCTAACAAATCCCTTAACCAAAGTGACTATCTTACTCCAAGATACCTGCATCTGAACTATGATTGAACACTTCTCGTCAAAGGCACTCGTCTCGAGGTATAAACATCTTTAACTATGATAAACGTAGACATAGCAAAATCTCGGGACCAAACTCAGCATTACTCAACAAAAGACTATTCCCTAGGCTCAGTGTCTAAAGCATCATCGTCGTTAACCACAGAAATCTACAAACATCATCATCATTTCTTAACAAAGCAGTGATTAATTCACACTTTCATAGAACATTGAAACCTACTAACTAGCGATTAAAACAGTTTTCATTAACCAATAATATCTAAAGCACACCTACTCCAGAGAGAAAACCCCAAATAGAGCGACCCTGAAAGGTGTGAATCCTAGATGGGATCACCCGAAGGGGGTAAGGGCATTACCCCCGGAGGATGGGTAAGCCTCTGACCCCTTCTCGGGGTGAAGGCATTGAAAACCGACTACACCTTCGTGGATGTATCCCCATCTAGGATTTCACACCCTTCAAAGGCGTCCATTTGGGTTTCTCTGGAGGGAGTGTGCTTTGTACTCTTGGTTAGAGCTGTTTCTTCTTATTAGTTCGTTTGGCTGTATGATATAGACAGGTTATTATAATTTTTTGTTAAATATTAGCTGTTCATGTAAAATTAAAGTTAAAATGTTAGAGATTGCTTAGGAAAAAAGTATTGAATAGGGTAACTTTTGTACGCAATGTATTATCTTCACTGTGTTAAGTGTATGAGAACTTTTAATGTTACTAGTTTATTAGCTACGTAAGTTGTGTTAGGTTTGTCGATTTACATTATTTCTTCTTCATATGGGGATTTTTTTTATGTGGGCTTATGAGCTTTATAAATGACAAACATTTATTATGCATATGTCGCTGGTTAGAATCTAGACATCATTTCGTATGCTATGTTTATCTGAAATATTTCTCGAATCGTCGAAGACATAAGTGTCTAATGTAAAACTTGCGAACATTAACTTTAAGAGGAATTGCTTCTGAGAAAAGAAAGAGTAAATAGGTTGTAGACCATCAGCGATTGCAGTCCGCGCCACCGATTGACCGTTCAACCATTACTAACACCCCTACTGATTGCGGACTAACAATCTATAACCCGATGTCTAACTTGACATCACAAGTAAATCAGTAGATCTAGCTCAGAGTGGCGATAGCGCTCGTAGCAACGCCTAAGAATTTAAATCCGTCCCTTATGTACAATGATATTTTAGTTCTGGGTCATGATAGGGTTATGCTTTATTATGTGAAAACATATTACGTTCGCTATATTCGTGGTCTAGTATGTAATGGACCTTATTTTTGTACTATGTTTATCCGATATGTACGATATTATTAGAATCGCTACGATATGATAGTCATCTCCACGGTTGGGCTGGTTAGAGAAGCGGATGCCCTGATGGTTTGAGAATTTATGATTTACGTTTAAAATCGGTGATCTTTTACAACTCTTACTATGACATTTTATTCGAGATTTTATTTTTTATGTTCATGTTTGGATAAAACTGTTGTATATTAGTTATCATTGTTATGTACTGGATTCTATTCTTGGATAAAACTGTGTTCTCCATAAATTCTCAAGGAAATGTTTGGCAACTGCAGCAAATATAATTTTTGTCTAAATATTAACTATGTATTAAAGAACTTTTTCACTTAGCCATATTCGTTGTCTGTTCGTAATTAACAGGGTTGTCGATGCAGGATTGAGTTAAATAATTAGCTGTACCATGTAAATTAAACGTTATATGCCGGAGATATGCTGAAGACGTTTGAGTAGGTTACGTTTTGTGCTGCACTAGGTACGGTACAGTGTTAGTGGTGACCGCTGTTAATATTAACAGTTATTCAACCGCGAAGGTTGTGTTCAGTTGATCTCTGTACATTATTTCTTAGTCTATCACTATGTTGCATTATCTTACTTGAAACTAGCTACGTTAGAGTTATTTCGGTGTAATCCAGTATGATCAATATATACAATCGGTCCCTGTCTTCTGTCATATCCCACCACCGCTCTCATTATCTCGTGTTCTTAAATTTATTCTCCTCTTTATCTCCTCTATTAATGGCTGTCCCCTTATCATTGAAAGTATACTCCTTTAGCCCCTCACCTTCTCTGTTCATAAAACTCTCTTCCTTATCCTTTCGCTTTCGCCATACTCATCGACCTCCATTCCTCTTCTCCTCTGCATCTTCCGTCCGCCCCATCGCCAGGCATCCATTTAACATCTATCATCTTTTTCTCATTATACCCGTCATGCTCCCTACTCTCAATTAGTTCTTCTGTTCGAATTCTACTATCCCTCACCCGCTTATCCCTCTTTGCGTCCTTATGTTTATGGTAGTTCTTTACTGGTCGTTATACTGTGCTGCCTCTTATGTTACTAGCAGTGTCTCATTCTGTTATCTAATATATGCTTATACTTGTGTCACGCTGTTGTATGTACTCTGGATATTTCTTAGCTCAGATGTCTGTGTAAGCTTTATTAATGTGAAATCTTTTTACGCCAGTCTTTATTTTGATCCGTATATATGCACTTTATCTACTAAGCCCGCTTATATCTATCTTAGCCTGCATCTAACCAATCGATACCATCATTATCTGAATTAAACATTGCTTATGTTAGAGATACTGCTTGACAAGTGCATAGTTATTTTTGCTATTTCTTTAGTTGAGCGTTAGTTGTTAATTATGGAACTTTGTTATTGTTGTGTAATTATTATTTTAAGTTTATTGTCATTGTCTTTCAGTTTTTATGTAGCTATGGTAGTTTTTAATAATTAAAGTGGAATTATCATCTCAATTTTCCAACTATCATGCTATAAAGACTTGTGTATTTATGTTATTCGAAATGATACACGATATATGACTTGAATCAATAGATCGATAGATCGATTGATCATGGGAGGTAGGAGACGATGAGGAGAGTAGGTGGATGGGTTGATTTACTCTGCTTGGGTAGGAAAAATATTAAAATTTTTACGTTATAAAATAAAAAGAATAAATTTTAGTAAACAAAAAGTTTTAACGATAATTAAAATAAAGTGTTTAATAAAAAAAAAAGGTTTTAAGGAAATAAAGAAAAATAAACGTTTGTAGGTTGATCTAACATACGACATAGCAAACAATAAATGTTTTATAAAGTCATTCTATGTCGACCGTGTGGAACAACCGAATAGTGTATAGCTTAAAGTATTCGAAACGAACCAACCAGAATCATAGGTATTACGTAATGTTCGAAAAGGAGGAGTTGAACAATTCTCGATTGTTATTGATAACTCTATAGTGTAACAGACCAATCAGATTAGTACACGTTCCTTGCTGTAGCCATTGTTAGTTATCTATGTCCGTTCCTGCCTTATCGGTACTGCGAAACTTTGTTAGTTAGCTTTGTTCATCGATATAAGGTATGTTAGTTTTCACTGGAGCGTTATATTCTTAGTTCAGATATATATGTTAGCTTTATATGTATGACTTTGTTACGTCAGCTATATTCGTAGCGTTTATGGGGGGGGGGGGGGGCTTATTAGGCTAATTCATGGTACTTATTGTTAATTTACTATCGGTAATGCAAAAAATACAGTGATCTAGTTAGAGGATATGTTTGAAAAGCGTGACAGGATATTTGTATGACATGTTAGTTACCTTTCTTACTGTTCTACTAGTGAATGTGTTTAATGTTACAGTACATGGGGTTTATGTAATATTACCTTCAAAGAACAAATAACGAAAGAAGCTGATTATGTTTTTGACTGTGAAAATTTTGTTACCTAGTTCTGGGACTCAATTGTAAATTTTTAGACTTAACTAGGTTCTATAAATTTTGTATTTTACATTGAATGTAAAATAGCATATATTGTTGAGATATGTTCGAAAAAGTGAATAACGTACGGTTCTGACTATGCTGCGTATATTCCTTTCCTTTGTTGTATTGCGATTTTTGTTAATGTGAGTTTATCGTTTAGTATGTTAGGTCATGTTATGTTAGATTAGGTTTAAGTCGGTTTATGTTTGTTAGCTTTATTTATGTGAAAACTTTGTTATGTCGCATATATTCGCAGGGTTATATAAAAAGACATTTTTTCTAGCTTATCCAAAATTACACTCTATATGACTTGAGTCAATAGCATCAATAGCTCAATAGTATCATAGATCAAACCCCATAGATCAGGCGTGGGCACGAGAGAGGGAGCGAGCGGGTTGATACTGATTCATGATTACAGCTTTTGTGATGTAAAACTGTAATTTTATTCCGTTACAAACAGAAAAGACTACTTTTTATAATTGCAACATTTTAAGAATAAATTAAGATAAATAAGTTTTTTTTAAACAAAATGTTTTAAAGAAATTAATACTTAAATATAAATAAACTTAGTTTCTTGATACAAAAAAATTTAATAAATGAATTAAAATAAATAAAGTTTTAAACAAAGTAGAAGAAATGACAATTGAAAAATAAGTTTTTTAAAACAAAAGTTTTAGAGAAGAAGATTAAAAGTAAAAAAACTAAATCAAGAGCAGCACAATTTTATGGGTGTTTTACCTCGTTAAGCGCATATTACTCTTATCGCTTCGTTAGCTTATTCCTCTGTATGCCCCCAGTTAGTTAGTTACTTTACTGCTGTAATTGGAATCTTTTTATTGTAAACTGGCTTTTTGAACGTAATAGTTATGTGGGTTTATGTCATATATATCATAGTTCATGTGAATGCCGTAGTTGCTTTATTGTGTGAACTATATTTAGCGTTTTAGCATCCTATTCATTGCATTCAGTTCTATGACAATTAGCAAGGTCTATGATAAAATTTTCGTTAAATATTACCAGTTAATGTAAAAATATCCTTGATATGTTAGACAAGTGTGGTATGTTACGTTCTGACTTGAATGTTAGTTACTTTCTGTGTTAGTATTGAAACTTTGTTAACTTAATCATTATAAGTTAGAGTGTACAGTTTCGTCCATTGAAGAAACTGTCCTGTTCAGTATCGTACACTAGTGTTTATATGTGAAAACTTGCCGCCTTAGAGTATATAGTCGGTTGGTCAGTATGATAATAGTTAGCTATAGTAAATTTTGGTAGAAGTTACTTCTGTAGTGTAACTTACAAAGATATCTAGGATTATGTTTGAGAAGTGTGGGCATCGATCGCTTTTTTGTATTGAAAAGTGTGAGATATACGGTATTGTAGTGCAATGTAGTTTTACTTGACTCGGCGTCCTAAGCAGTATGACTTTGTTAATTTAGATGTTTGTTCGTCATAAGCTATGTTAGGTTTTTTCGTTGCACATTAAACTTTTTTCAGGGTATTTTTTTTTTTTTTACTATTTACCGCCGCTCACAGGCAGCAGCGCCTATCAAGCTAACGGGTGAATCACTTGAACGTCCTCAATATTCATCTACGAATACGCGTATGGCAACGCCGGCTGAAGGAGGAGATTAATTGAGTCAGGAACACAGAAGATGGAGGGAGTTTCCAAATCAGAAGTGGCAGGAAAGAAGAAGCCGGCCAGCGAGCAAAGAGTTCTGAGTACTTATATCAACAATCATGTGCGACACAGACATTGGCTTTCCGCGCGCATCGAAGTTCATGTGGTCGCGAGTGGAAGTTCTCGAGCACTTGCCCGCTACCGACGCCGTGAAATCAAGTTATAGAAAGAGATTTATCACACCAACACGCGCGCAAAATATAGGTCAAGGTGACTAGAAGTAGACAGTTTATAAGCTTTTTGGCCTTTGACTCTCCTTATCAAAACAGCCGGGTGAACAGTAGCCCCCCAGATATGAGTGAAGCAATGTATCCTACTACTAAGTCCGGCGTTGAGACCCTTGTATACTGAGCAATGAGAAGAAGGAAAAAGCTCGCGTCTAAAAGAACTCCCAGTTACGTTTCTCATAAATCGCGGCCGCGCACTACCCGAGCACTGCGTTGAGTGTTGAGTGTCCTTCGCGAGACATCTTCTCTCTGTTAGTTAAGCTAGCCAGAATGTTTGGTTGGTAAGCGTAGCGACGAGGAACCGCTCGGAAGATCGATAGGAAGTTGTCAGCCAAGTGTCTCTAGAAGAGGGTCCAGATTCGTGTTCCACAGTTGTGCTTTTTAAAGATTATATTTTTACACATGCGGCCAGTTGAGTGCGACCCCCACGCCGGAAACATCGCGTCTCTCTGGTTTCAGCGAGAATAGAACGGAAGCGTTAAATAGAGAGGCAATTCAGAGTGTAAAAGGAACGGAATCAGAATTGAAATCTTGTCGAATGAAGGTTCGGCATCAGCATATAGGGACAGGTTGATGTGCTGTGAGAGATTAATAATGAGAAGCAGAATAAAGGAGACAAACAGAACCCTGAGGAACTTTTCACTATTGAACAGAAAAGAGAGAAGGTCCTCCCTTCAACACAGGGCGTATGAGCGAGTTGAAAAAGCCTTGACTAGTACAGCAAAGAGAGGGAGGAAACTCAAAGGAGGGGAGCTTGGAGAGCAGCAGTGACGCGTGCCTACCCGTTCAAATGCTTGGATATATGTTAAGCGCACCCGCAAGGCTCCACGTTAGTTCCTAGGTGCGAAAACCAAATCGTAATAGTGAAGTTATTGCCAGTAGACTCGAGCGCGAAAGCCTACTGGCTATCGAAAGAAGGGAAGGATATTCCAGATGGGCTAAGGTTGAGAAGGGTTCAAGATCTTAGATAGATACAAGTTAGAAGCATTTAGGGCGATACTTTTATAAGGATCCGAGCGTTTCCTTTTTTTCGATAGGTTGTGGACATATGCTGCGCTTCTACACGAGGAAGGTGCTGGATGAGCATGAGAATATAGTTTGAACGAGGGCAGGGGCAATAGTAAGCACTACTTCCTCAAATCCGGGGCAGGAATGCCATCCGGGCCCCGCCTTCCTTACGTTTCATAGATTTCAGAAGCCATTGCACCCGATCAAATGTAATCAAGAGACATAGGACCTCTGAGAGGAGAAGGAGGAGGGAGAGGATTGCCAGAACTTCCAGGTTGATGTTAGAGAAATAGTCCGCGAGGCAATGAAGAAATTTCTCCCTTTAGTCTTCACTGCACTAAATATTGATTCACAGAATTATGAGGTAGGAAAGGATGTAATATCGCATTAAAATTGCCTTCCATACATTTAGATATTAGCGAAATCTTTTTTCGTGTTAGTTCTTATATTCGATTTGACAGTATATGTAATTAGTTTATGTTATATAGCAATAAGGCCCATGTGACTTGTTAATTATAAATAAATAAGTGTATGTTGGAATATGTGAGTATGATACGTTCTGTATGCAGCGCTTCGTTATTTCTGTTGTTAAGTATTGGAACTTTGTCATGCTGATGCTTATTCACTGTCTAGGTTTGTTAGGTTTGTCGTTTGTTACACTATTATATTAGCCTGTCGTGAGCGCTATGTTTGCTTTATTGTGTGGAAATTTTTGTTACGTTAGAATATATTTATTGATCAGTATGATAGATAATTTACACAATCGGTTGTGATAAATTTGTTAAATGTTGTACAATGTAATGTAAAATACATTCTCTGATGACTAGAAAGGTGAAGCTATGTTTACGTTCTGCGCTCCTCAATATAGTTACTTTTGACTCGTGGTTAAGTTAGGCTCCTTTTTCATTTGTCTCACTGTTTATATGTCTGTTTAAGTAGTGTGTTAGTTTTGATGTGTGACATTTTCGTAGTTCAGGTGATGCTATTTGTATCAGTTTGATGTGAAACATTTGTTACGTTAGCCTGTATTCATTCATTGGATCTGTATGTTCTAATATACCCACCGTTTATAGATATCTTTGTTAATCTGTTACCCTTATAATGTAAAAATACATACATATGTAGAAAGATGTCAGAAGGTTCGCGTGCTCGTCCAAATCTTAGTTATTTACTCGTGCTTAAGTATGCTTTTTAATGTTATTTTGATTCCGTGATAAGTTATATGTTGATTCTTAGGTTGCCTACGTCTTGTTTATATTATATTCTCGTAGTTTCTCAGTGTGCGTACTAGTCCTCCAGCTATCGATTCAGTTCTCTTAGGATTGTGACAACATACTATATTGTAGTTAGCTATATGCATCTCGCTTGGCGTTAGTATCATAGACATTCATCATGTTCTCATTGAGTCATTTTTTGTTAAATTAGATTATACTGTGTCACTGCAAATTAAAGTTAAATTATGCTGAGGAATCATGCTTGAAAGTATTCTGATGACATAGATTACGTGTGGGCCATGTTATCGGCATCTTTACTTTGATGGTTACGGTAAATTTATACGCGTACTTGTTAGAGTTTGTTTACTGTTCACATATTTTCTTAGTTTTGGCATGCCTGATGTTATCTTATTGATGTTATAACTTTTTATACGTGTGGCGTGTAAGAAAGGTTTCAGATTGTATATTACTTTTAGTTGAATAGTAAAAGTGAAAAGTCCAGTGTAAATTTTTTAGTAATATACAAAACTATTTAAGCAATAAAGCAAAAATAATAAATGTTTGAACTTGTTATACAAATAATGATATTGACATGAATATCAATAGGTCAAGATGGGGAGGGTCTGCGAGGTGGGGGATAGGTAGAGGAGGGTACGAGTGGACTCTGGAGGCTCTGAGGCTCTGTAGCTGGAGGACTGGGGCTTTGCAAAATCTCATCTAATATATGCCGACTTTATAAAAGAAGTAAACATTTGACTTTACATAAATCAAAGTAAAATGTTTTTTAATTTCTTTTGGCTAATACCTTTGTTACTGTTGTAAGAAAATGTTTGCTTTTTAAAAGTTATTTGAAATTTTAAAAAAAGTTTTGAAATTTTTTTATTTTTTTATAATTTCTTTTTAAGAATTCTATTTTTTTTTAATTTTTATTATGTTTATTTTTTTCTTCTTCGCTATCGATATTAGATTAGAAAGTTCTTTGTGAACTTTTTTTCTTGTTATTTATGTATTTATTTATTTATTACAGCGTCGTCAGTCTCCTCGTCTTCATTTACTAGTGTGTGTACGATTTGCAACCCATATTCGGTTTCTAGTCTTACTAACATATCATTTGATTCCTAATATGGAGACTAGAAACGATGTATTATTAATTGACATCCGCACGAGTCCCGCACCGATGAGTTGTCAACTCCTACTCTTCTGAGTAGGCTCCCTTCTCCTTCTTCTATCCATATTCATCCTTCTCTGACGCTGCCTCCTTCCGCTACGCACTGTGCTTTTTTTTCAGGTTTGGGCCCTACGTGGGTTGCTAGACACCTTTATTCGAATAATAACCATCATACTTCTGAGATCTCGGTTTCCTCGATAACCCATATAGGACACGATATTGTTGTTATACGATGCTTTATGAGTGTGCCCCGCAGCGGCCGCCAGCCCACGCCGGAGCGACTCAGCAGTTCCATGTACCATGCTTTCTAGAAATACACGTTCTAATCCTTCACCATTTGTCACCGTCTGACGAACCTTTTCGATTTTTTTAAGAGTGGCGTCCCTTTTCGGGGTCGCTCGGGGGACGGTAACCCGGTTCTTTACAAGAGGGTACCGCATACTTCTAACACCCCTGGCCAAATTGGTTGAGCCAAAGACGAGCAGTGGCGCCGGAGGGCGGGGGCAATGCCGCAAGGCGAGAGGCAGACCGGGAGTTGCCGGAGAAGAACGCGAGGAGGCAAAGTCAGAGTGCCGGTGAAAAACGATTCCTGGCAGGGAGTCGTTTGGTCGAGTCAGATCGTTCTGCCGGGAAATCGATGTGTTGCGCGTAGAACTTTAAGCAATAGGAGAGCAATGAATAGGATTAGAGAGTGTGGGTGGAGGGCAGGCTCCGCGCACGCGCACACGCGACGCGCGGTGCACGCCGCGGCGCACCAGGCGATGTGGCCTTGGAACGTCGGTTTGAAGACCTAAGCTCAACTGCGAGCAGCAACAGGGCGTAAGCATGTGTGAGCGACGCGTCGCGGGCGGACCCTAGAGAATCCGAGAGACGTTTGAATGGCCCGTGGCGCGCGAACCCGAGACATTAGATGGGGGCCCAAGCTGGCCGACTGGACCGCTAGAGTGGAGAAGCGCTGTTTTACGTTAACTGTGGCATACGACGCACGTTAATGCAGAAAATGGGGTGCGGGGGTGAGAGAGAGAAAGGTGAGCACGAGCTGAGACTGACCGTAGAGATGATAAGGATAGATAGAGTGAGACGGAGTGCGGAGAGAGAGAGCAGATGAAGATGAGAAGATATAGGAGAACGACGAGGACTGACGATAACGACACGGGCGACGAGAAGCTATAAGAGCGAGACAGACTAATATAGATTGACAGCAAGAAAGGCAGGGTCCTTATTTGGCGTGCGGCGGGCGAGCCCGAAGCGTGCACACCCTTAAAGTGGACATAAAGGCGTCAAATGGGGGCAGCTAGGGGGGTGAGGGGAAAGAAGACAACGGGTCAGCCCGGGGCGGATCCTAAAACGGTCCGGCTGGTGTCGAAGACGTGTACCGCGGGGCCTGGCAGTGGTAGAGGGCCCAGGGGTGGTCAAAAGCCCTGGGCGTGGACAGTAGTCCGGCGGCAATGCCGACGAGTGGTGCCCGAAAGTGGAGCAAAGGAAAGAGTACAGTAAATGCCCCAGGAGCGACCAAAGTGGCAACCAAGTAGGAAAGCGCAGAAAAGAAAACATGCCCAAGCACGTCCAAGAAAGCAAACAGTATGGGAACCCAGAGCGCCATCTTTCACCCAGTCGCAATCACGTCGGTCGAGTACGCAACGGCGATGGGCCGACCAATTTATCACGGTCGCCCGCAAGCTTCCGGTAGCCGGATCTAACAACACCATCGGCGCACGCACGTACACCATCGGGTGAAGCTCACCGCCAGAACAGGTAGACAGCGCACCGGGGCGAGCGGATGAACCGCGACCGACCAGCGATCCAGCCAAGACCGCTGACCGGATAACCGACATTACAGGAAAACATCAGCAAGCAACCTTTTTTAAAGTTTCGTTACAATGTTTCGTCTGTACGTCAGATTGTTATATATACAAATTGACCGAATTTGAATTCTGCATTATAAAGTAGCGCTGTAACAAATAAAACCCCAGGAGTGCGCAGAATATCAATTTTCTCTTCCGTTGTTGCGCTTTCCAAAATTAATTTAAAATTGTACACGTCAGGTGGAATGATTTCACACAAAAGAAGCTTTTCTAATAATAAGCGCGATGTATAAATAAATTTTTCTCTACACAAAGGTTTAATTATGCCTTTAATTATGCCAAAATTAAACTCTATTCTTTTTGACTCCACGTTTATAACAAATTCCCTAAGAGGAGAGGGACTTTTAATCCAAAAGTTTCGTAATAAAACCCTGTAATTGTAAGTTGAAGATAAAACTGGGTCTTGAGAAACATCAACGATGTCATGCAATAAATAATAAAAACCGTTTTCATGTAAAATATGGAAAAATGAAGTTGCAGTCTCCATGAAAAAATCGTGGAATGGCCAGAAGAGAAAACATCTTAGTAGACTATAAAGTAAGTTATATTTAAGTAAAAATAATTCTTTGTCAGGTGTATTTAAATAAAAGTACAGCATAATATCTCGATGAGCTATAAAATTCCTTGTTAATAGGCAATCACTTGATAAGTAACACATTTCAAAATTCATCCAGACGTTAGATAAATAATTATCATAATGAAAATCAACTGCACTGATTTTATTTGCTACAACTTTCTCGTCGTGTTCTTTAAAATTCTCTGGTTTTGCTTCTTTCTCTTCTTCTTTAACAATCATATTACCGAATGCTGAATGTAAGGCTTCAATGTTTATATTTATATTACTTTTGACGTACAAATTTCATAGCCACCTCATTTCCATATTGTGTCCAAGCAAAAATTGTATTTAGTAAGGAAAATGTTAATTATAACATAATATTTTAATAAATTCAGATTGCATTTCCACGTCCAATAATGTTTATGATAATAAACCATCAAGACTTTTATTAATTTATTGTTTCGCTAAGTATCTTGAGAGCTTTTCTCATTATCACATAAATGCGGCCATTCAAAATAATGAAAAGTTTCGAGATTTAAGATCGCTTGAAATCAAAAGAAGAAGATGCCGAAAATAGCTATCGCATCTCTCAACTCTTCTCACTCCTCTTCATCTTCAATCTTTCGTCCTCTCTAGAAAAAAGATACAAAACGTAATAAAATTAGGATCTTAGAGCAAGATATGGCATAACCAAAACACCGCTTGCCGTTTCTTCTGCATAATATATCACAGGACATCTTCCAAAATAAACGGAAGAATGATACTTTCGCATGACCTTCCTGCTCTCTATAGAGGAATTAGCCTATTTTATGTGTGGAGAGGTCGGATGGTGCAATTCCATATTAATACGTTTTGTGGTATGTGAGCGAGAAAAAAAAATAATATAGAGATAATTCCTAAAGATGTGAATCTCGCAAAATTCACAATGATGAATGGTTGTTTCATCTGTGCAATAGACTTAACCTACTTGTGATAGATCTCATTGTATATATGTAATTTAGTATTATAATTAAGAATTATTATTTTTTTATTAATATGAATAATATGTGATACAATTTATTTACTTGAATTATATTTGTATTATTATATTTTATATATCATTATATGGATATTATTATTGATTTACTTATTTTTGAATTATATTATTATATTTGAGATTTTATTTTTATTTTTTATATATTATATATTATATTTATATTTGTTTTTTTTATTTTTTTGTGGTTGTGTTTGGTGTTGTGTTCAGCTACGACACCTGAACTTTGTCTGTCGTGCCTCACTTTCTCTCTCTTCTCTCTCTCTCTTCTCTCTCGTTTCTCTCTCTTTTTTATTATTATTTCAATAAAGTTAATTTTATATACCTTATTCTAACTAGTATTATATATATATATTTATTTAATATATATATATATATATATATATTATATAATTCTAATGGTATAATAAATTTATACAATATATTATAATGTTTATATAAATGTATCTATAAATATATATATATAAATAATACAAATTTTAGAGTAACATTATATACTATATATCTTAGATTTATATATATTATTAATTACTATATATATATAAATCTATACTTAAGTAGTTATAATATAATTAAATAAATGTATTATTTTATAGATGTAGTGAAATATCATTAATATAAATAAAAATTTATAGTTTCATTATAATAATGTATATATTTATCATAAATAAAAAATTATATAAACATATATAATAAAATTAAACACAATATATATAATATAATTATAATACATACTAAATAAACTTTAAATAAACCTATTTAATTTAATTGATACAGAATACTAAAAAATAAAACGTAAATCAATAATAATAAAACAATTTTTATAGATATAATATTCCACACACATTCCCGCTATTTCATTTCAGCAAAGAGTGCAATCATCCTTTTTTATATTATTAATAAATCAATTAATTATAATTAATTAATTTATTGATGCTGCAAGAGTTGCATAATTCATATTTTATATATTTTTATTTACTTTTCGTTCTCGGGGAAACAAGCAATTATTGCAAAAAAAAAGAATTTTCCTGGTATGAAATAATGTAAAAATCTGTTTCTATAAGGTAACTGTGCTTAAGCAGACTCCGATAACACCCTGTCAACGACTCTTATATATAGTTATATATACATATATAAATTTATATAATATATATATTATAGATTAATATAGTATATAATATATATATATATTATAATAATAAATATTATAGTATATTATATATATAATATAATATATATATAGATACATGTATATATTTATAAAAAATAAAATATTATAATTAAATAATATAATAAATATATATATAATATATAATTAATATATATTAAATTATATATATATATTATATTATATATTTATATTATTTATTATTTAAATATAAGTCCTATATTCATAGGGCTAGAGCCACTATGCCTATCAATTCGAGACCCAGTTCGACTGGCTGGGAGGCATAAGGAAGTGAGCATAATTCATGTTTTTAATTAAACCAGGATAGAACAAAAAAACACAATTGATTTTTTTAATTTGATTTTTTCACTTAGATTTTTATTCAAATTATACCTGGGGCTGTCTTGATTTTGCTTTATTTTATTCTTTTGCATCAGTTCAGTCATGAATACTAAAAGTGCAGTGTATTAAAGATAATTAATTCCATAAATAAACATAGCAAGCTACCTGTTTCAAATTAATTCTGCACTAAAAGAATTACACAAATCATGGTTCGAACATTTTCTCATTTCTATTGTAATATTATCAATATTACTAATAACTCTTTTAGTGGGTGCTGTCTCATGTGTCATAACTTATAAGCCCATTTTAAATTTTAAACTCAGAAGCTAGCCATAGGGTTAAAATAATACCTTTAACGAACACTTTATATAAAGAAGATTGTTTACAATATTAATTTGGCAGACGTCACGATTCATAAAAATCCAAAAATCCAAAAATCAAAAATGAAAATAATGATTTTCTCAATAAATCAAAAAATCCCTCAACCTGGTATTAACCTAGACTATACGGTCCACTTTAACGTAAGGGGAGACATCTTTCATTCTACATTGAAACTCAGCATCCGCGATAGTTGCCAGCAGCATGTAGCCTAGCCCGGTGTATCCCAAGGACCTTTCTCAGCGTTCCCACACAGGCATGGTTCCAGAGAAGCCCATTACCTTCCTTTGGGCTAGAGACATGATGGATTAAATATATATAATAAATTTATATTAATTAATATATATATATATTATCTAATGTATATATATATTAATCTATAGTAATTATTAATTATATATATATATATAGATATTTATATAATAATATATATACTATCAATTTAATTCAATCAGACTAATACACTAAATAATACATGCCGCCCTTATGGGGCAGCAGTACTGGCCATGGCCTCCTAGATTTTATCACGCCTACCATTGAACTTTCACAATGAAATTTTCTAAGATCCAACCACAGCTAAACGATAAATATATATTACCTATATATAATATATAAGTTATACTAAATTATATATATACTACATAATATATTATGTTGAATCTACTATATTAATATATAACAATAATAACATATATAATATATAAAATATATATATTAAATAATATATTATATAATATTAATTATTTTTAATTGAATATTTGTTACAGGAAAAGGATGGCCAGCCATCACCCGGCTACCACATAGCACTTTTAATATATTATGGTCGCTCATTATTATATCCTGTTGCCCACACTCACAACACGCTTGAAAATAATTCGAATGTGTGTATTTTTTTAACAAAATGAATGTTAATAGACCTTTATATGCTTGACTACCCTTTTTATTTCCTCTACGACATAATAGGAATGTACAGATAAACAGAAAACTGTTGATGAGGAAGAAGGGTTCCATATAGCGTGTAAAATTGCACTATAATTGCGTTTCTTGGATACCTATCTACTCAGCGATTGTGGGTATGTTGCTAATCTATTATATAGTCATCTGACAACTACATTAATACTTACCATAATGGATTAAGTTTATAAGTTAAAGGTCTTCAGTATTCTAGCAATAATACTTGTGATGAACAAACACTCGCAACTATTTAAGTTGGTATTCAGTAATGCTTGATGTGATATAATTGTATTAGTCCAATCCCTGTTAATGATGCTAAATTAAGTAATGTTGATACTTGGAATATAACATACAAGAGGACAATTGTCCTTGATTATTGAATTATAATTAAAACCAATATTAAATATGGAATAAAATTTGATCTTATAAAACGAAACCGTACAAACTAACAATATGTACAAATTTTAAAGATAACTTGATAGAAAAATGTAATGGCAGATCTGCACAATCTGGCTATCGTATTCTAATAATATTGAAAGGGAACTTTTATATGCTGAATTATTTACACTTCTATCAAAGAGGTATTGAATCATTTATCAATTAAACCCCATTTGAAATATAATGAAATATGCATTCACGTGCTAAAGCCATGCAAATTTCAGAAATGCAGAAAGACTGACACTCATTTAGCACAAAATTCAAACGAATCTAACTTTATATACCTGCACCGCACAGCGCAAAAATGATTTTTTTTTATAGTTAAGATATACTTAGTAGATTAATTGATCTGAGCATTATATTGTCAAAAAAAGCGCAAAAAATTCGATAACCTTATTAAACTTCTACCAAATATTTTGTGAAATCCAATATTGGACTATTCAGTTAGCATATGCAAATATAACTCAAGCACAACAATTTTACCGATTTGCATTAATAAGAATGATAAACTATATTTATTACTAACTTCATAGTTACTTTAATCACAAGTGAAATGAACTATATATATATTATGTGGAAAATAAAGTTATTGGTCTAATGTGATGAAGAACAAAATCATGAAAAAATTTTCACTTCTTAGCAATAACGACACAGAAATCATACTCGGACATGATTCCATATAGTAGTATATAGTAAGTTACATGTTCCTACGTGATATAGAATACATTGTATAGTAGAAATATTCTAGGATTTAACTCATGAAAAAACGAAACTAGAATATAGCAACATATATCAGAAAATCTACAACACACAAACAACAACACACAAATAAATAATAAATATTATAAATAAAAAATATTTTAATAAAATAATAATTATATAATATAATAATATATATATATTAATATTAGTAAGAAATAATAATAATAATATAAAAAAATAATTATATTTATTCATTTAAATAAATATATAATTCTTAAATTAATTAAATATTTATATAACTTGGGAATATATAAATATTAAATAAAAAAATAATATATATATATATATAGGGAGAAATTTTGAATGTGCATCAATAATGCAAATAAAATGGAGTTCAAAATTATAAGAATCAACTATAAGCATTTTTAATTGTATGTTCCATCGTATTTTTAAATTATAATATTTCTTAGAAATTTATAGTCAAATGTGTATAGAATTTCGAAACACTGTTGGAATTGGTAAACAATTATAAAATATTCGAAAGTATAATTTCACGCAATAAAATTTGCAGCAAATACATAGAATATAAATGTCTTGTCTTCTATCTTATAGGTAATTTTAACCACTAAAACATGGAAATTGTGTTGGTATGTAATTTTTCATATATACGTTCGTATCTAAAGATACCCGAGCCCATGACATCAAAACTATTGGATTGCTTCAAGAGTGTCCAATTACACTTCTTACCTGATTCTTTCATTTCAATCTCTTAGTTTCAAATTTCAAGCATAAATATAACAAATCTAGCTTTCTTAGCTATCTCGTGGCTAAAAAAAAAATTAACCAAATCAGAATATTAAAAAAATAACCCATTATAATCTGAATATAACATAAACCTAATTAGTAAACAATCTGTTTAATTTCTGAAATGATCAAATAAGGAACAGAATAATGAGGAAAAATATTTACACACATTACAACAAAATCATACACACAGTTTCCCACAAGGCTCAAAAGAATCACTATTATTTTCACTTCCAACGACTACTTGAACTCAATTGAATATCTTTTAGTCCTTGCAGATGTGTACTGTACTCAACTATTCTATTCAGGCGGAAAGATAGATGTTATGGATATATTATTATCTTAAGCATTCAGACGGGAAGAAAGATTAACGTCAAAAGCATCAAATATAGAAATATGAACAGATAGGGAGAAAGAAAATAATATATATAAATTCTTACTTTCTAAACTAAAATATGGAAACTATGATTTAATAATAAATAAGAATTCATACTAGTTATGCTACATTCTGATATATATCTTTATATCGTAAATTATGAAAATATTTAAAATATTCGGCTTCTGGTGTGAACCAAACGCACAATCAAAACTTTTGAACTTACACTTCAAATCCCTGCGTACTATTATATATTATATATTAAAATATAAAGAATATAAAACATTAATAATATAAATAATAAAATAATATATAAATTTATAATATAATAATATTATATTTTATATTATAAATAGAATATAAGATAAAATTAGCCTTTATATTATCTTCTTTGCCTCTAACACTCTGACCATAAATTATGCAAAATAAAAAAATAAATTTAATAAATTTTTTGAAATTAATAAATAGTGTATTTTTATTTTAAATAGATTTATTTTTTATTAGCACTTTAATAACTTAATATAGAAAACAATATCTAATTAATTTAAAATGAAAAACAAAGAAATATAAAAATAATTTAAAATAAAAAAAATTGTTTTTAGTAAAATTAAAAAAAAAAAAAAATACTGAAGAATATATCTATTAGAATAGAGATAAGATAGAGTAGTAAACAAATTGTACGATTTAGAAAAAAGTAGTAAAAATATTAAAAAAATAAATAATAAATATGTATGATTCTATATAATATAATTTCTATTTCCTATTAATATATATAACATTAATGAAAAAATATTAATATATGAATATACATAACGAATGTATATGTAATGAGGACAGTGAAACAATTTATTGAATTTATAATAATGCAGTCAATGTTTCCAAGTCATAAGATTTTCTACTCACCTGCTTAATCCGCTTTGTCTTGTTGTGTTTATGACTAATGTATAGTGGCCTGTCCACTACAAAGTCTTCATTAATTTAGAAACAATGACAGACTCTTGTTTCTACTTACAACTCTTTTTCTTCTTTCAATAGGTTATTGAGGGATGAATATGGTGAATTTGTTAGAAGATTTTATAAACATATGAAGACTCTTAGAATTTCATGTTAGCAACAGATGCTTTAGAAACAATTCCGACAGAACTCTTAGTTTCTATCGCACGGAAAAGAGATCTTGAAACTGTTGGAAGTGCACTATTGACTAGCTATCATTGCCAGTAAGTAATTCTCAATAACAGTTATATAAGCTTACTTTGAATAATCGGTAGTTAGAAGTAATTTTCTTAGTTTATCTATGGCAACGGAAAATCTTTTTACTCTGTGAGACAAGAGGTAATCGTCTGTTTGTCTCTGTTTGGTAGCCTTTATTAGCGTATAGAGGGGAGAGTGTTAACATGTGCAAAATAATAAAGTCAAAGGGATTAACATAAGAAATGTACCCTTGGTGATTTAATCGAGAGGGTTACTCCATGTATATGAGTGTGCGAAGAAAGAGGATTTGGTAATAGTGGAAGAAAAAAATGTGCAATGTCCGCGTAGCCTGAATTATTGGAGATCTAAGGTGAAAAAGTCTTTGAGATTGGTGTGTATCTTCAGTAAAATCTTAAAAGGTAGAAGTGTAAAAAATATCTTATCGATTAATAAAATTATGGGAAATGAGAGAAACTGAGTATTATGATTAAATGGGATTTTTTTTGACGTAAGAAAGAAAATAGATTTCAGATGAAATATCTGGTAATAAACGAATGTCTGAAGGTAGTGTAAAATTTTCGGAAAGGTAATTATGGTGGAGATCAAAATACAACAATGGGTAGACTTGCATATTGATATGAAAGAGTCGAATTTTGTTGCATTTCTTGCGGGTTGATGTGCGCTGAGTTTTCACAGGCTTTTAAGTATGCTCTTGGTTTTTATGTTGTTAGTGTAGTTAAACGTATAAAAGAGTCTAATTGAAAGGAGCAACATGACATAGGGAAAGACTGTATAATAGAAGACAGAAGTTATGAATACGAATACCAATATTTGGATAAAAGAGGATGAATAAAAAGAAATAAGCAATGTACAAAATGGTATATGAAAGTGGGGTCATATGTGCAAGTCATATATCACTCTTATGCTTGCGCCCAATGAATTTTCAGTACAAAACAAATAGAGATGGAAAGAAAGGTGACACCAAAGATAAGATAATATGAATAAGGAGTACGTCCTAATCTTAACAAGTATACGTGATAAACTGATATTGAGAAGTAATTCGAATCCAATGAAGGGATATGAATAAATGGAGCTTCAGAAGAATTTTATATTTACTGGGAATGCCTGAAGAATTGAAAGGAAGAAATTTCGTGTGTTAGAGGTATAGAAATATCGTTGCTATTTTGGCTATATAATACGAGTGCTCAAAGATGGTTATGTGAGGGAAAAATGACTACGTTTAGGTAGTGTGAATGGAATGGAGTTAAATGAGATGAAAGATTCCATGGAAGAAATAAATGTGTTACGTTTTTGGGAAAACAACGTATAAAAGAGTGAAAAGGTTAATTGTTTCTATTGTTATAAAATGGTTAAAAGTATTTTTTTAAATAAACGATCATATTTAACACAGGTATAAATCATTTTGTGTTAGGATTTCTCATCACTTGAAAAATCAGGTGAACGATAGATGTTAAATTAATAGCCATAATCGTAGTGGGATTGTGAGTTAGGAGTGGTGTCAATTAAGGTGAAATGGTCATTTAAAAATACCATTAAGGGGGGAGTGAGTAGAATGTTGAGTGAATGGGGGAGCAAGTGCTTGCAGTAGATTGGAGGATAACTATGATGGTTCGCAAATTCCTGCTCAATAGTTCACCCATAGTAAAGTGAAGACTTGGATTTCATATGTATGGACGACCATCAGTAGTGAATTAGCATGCGGCTGGGAAAATATAAAGAAGTGTATAATAAGTCATTGATGAATGTATCACTTTAAGATAAAAATTTTCAAGACACAACATCGCATTGTAGGTTTCCTTTTAGCAGAGGTTCTTAATGAAACAACGGTTGCATTAGATCCTAGGGCGTAAATAGAGGATCAGAATTATGTATTTACTCACTCGTTACATTTTGTCACTAAGCGCGAAAAGCTAAGGATCCAGAAAAATGCCATACCAATTGGAGAAATGCAATATGATTTGCTCCGGATAATTCTCTTTAATGATAATAGGGTTTGGGAATTCCAGAATGAGGATATGAAACATCTTTGTGAAAGGTTTAGTATGGTGCAGTGGGCCAATGCAACAGAGAGTCCGTAGAGTAATGGTCAATGTGAGAAAATGGTTGGCCTACTGAAAGATGCGATGAGAAAGATGATAGATGAAGGAGCAGCAAAAAGGTTGAAGTTTATTCAGGGCGGTATCTGCTAAAAATAATTTGTTAAATAAAAGCGGTTATTCTCCAAATCAATAAGTGTATGGAAAGATTGCAAATTACCAAACTATACGGACGACAGTGAAGAAAGCTTGGATGTCTTGGGAAGAGAAAGCGAAATACTGCTAAGTCGGCAGAAGAATGTATATGCAACAGGAATCTGATAACAGAATAAAGAGAGCAATGAAGGGCTTAATACGGGAACACCATTTTGAGTTGGCTGAGATTGGGGACAGCGTGTACTATAAGAGAGAAATAGATCTCCAATGGAGGGGTTCAGCAAAACTTAAAGAGAGAGAGACGGGAAAACTGTGATTGTTAAGCATGGTGGTACTCTACGGGATGTAGCCAGAGTGCACATAACGCGGTAAGCAGGATTACCACAAGAAGTAAACACTAACGAGGATGATGAAGAAGAGGTTAATGAGGGTAGTCAAGAGAAAGAACAAACAGATAGAAAGGGGACCTTCGAGGATGAATTTGAGGAATACGAAGTGGTTAAGGCACAATGAGTAACAGAAACCGAAGAAACAGAACAAAGGAAACTAAGTAGCAACTCTAAAAAAATTAAAGAGGGGGGAAAAGGTATAGTGTATGCAATAAAATACGAATGAGATTTTAATGAAGTTGAGTAGATCAGCAAAGCACACAATTAAGAAATTTGCAGTAAATTAGATCCAAGGAATGTTGATAAGTCAATGATGTAATGGATGATTTCACACTATTACAGATTTCAATATATAGAGCACAGGAGAATGAGTATTGGTTGGTTAATTGAAACTGAGGTATTACAGGCAAAACTGAAGGAAAATTGAACTTGGGGTTAAAGGGATGCTTTATAAAAGGTGCACATCTGGTCAAAAAAGTATCAGGTAGTATATAACCTACAACATCCTAGTAGTAGGATTGGAAAAGCAATATACGTAATGGCAAGACGGTTCAAAGTTTTGTTAGAGTGTATTATAATCTTGTACAGAGCGACCATAACTTCTATTTGACCTGTTAAAATATGGTTAAGTATTAAAAATGGGGAATACTAATCATATCTAGATTAAGAAACGTTATATACAAAGAAAATAAAGGAAAAATCATGGTTGATTAACCACTAAGGCGAAGCATAAGAAGTATGAACTTTCGAATTAAAGGAAACGTTCCTCCTATGTTAAAATGATACTGTTTCCTGATGTCGTGTATGATAAATTGCGTAGAACTGATTAAATAATGGATGCGAAAAAATAGTATAAGATGAACCCGGTCTGGGTGCTTCATCATACGGAGTTGATAAATCATGTTACAATCATGGAGACAATTGGTTTTGCAGTGCCGAAACAATATCATCAACTTATTAACAATAAGGAAAACAATTAGAAATAGATCTAAACGACGACAGTTTAAATAGATCGACACATACATGATAGTGAAATGAGACTTCTGTTTAGCAAGAGTATATGGTCTAAAGTACATAACAGAGAGTATTTATTTATATAAGGGAAATGGACAAATAATTATCTACTCAGCCATAGATTGTTTGGGGTCAAATAATGTGTGCCTGGCAAACAAACCCCGATCTTGCTTTGCGTGGTGGAAGTGTATAGGATAGAGGCATCAAAGTGGAAAGTTGATAAAAATGGGAGAAAGTTGAAAGTAATGATAAGACAATATACAAGTCAAATGGGAATTGGTTAAGTACAATTAGAATAATTGAGCATAAGTTTATACGGAGGTCTTACGGCAGGAATGTAGGAACCTCAGATTGTTATATTGGAGCTTTAATAGGATGTTTAAAGTGCACCCATCTATATGGAAGTCCAGATTATGCGTCGCAGTAGCAAGTCCACTATCACCGAAACAATCAGCTTTGGTAAACTAAAGCTGATACATGTTCGTTAACTGTGGAGAGAATAGTAGGAGTTAAATATCTTACAATGTGAAATAATTACGCGAATGTAGGACACTTAAAATGCAATTTTATTCTCAATCACCCGTTTGAGTAAAAAGAGAGCGATATTGCTGACTAAAATTGTAAGTTAGAATAATAATATGTATAAAATGTATAGTGAGCAAGGAGAGGAGCAGTTGATGTATTTTTACGAAAGTTAGAATGGAGTGTTGAGGTTTAAATGTTACGAAACGGGAAGAAAAAAGGAGAGAGAAGAAATATAAGATTGAAAGTATACAAGTTATATCCTTCAGATAAAATGAATCCGTTACTATCTCATAAATACTCACTCCTTACCTGCTGAATCCCTTTTTGTTTTTTTCTATTTGAATTGAACGTTGCCTGCATGCATCTTCAATTAAATGAGATAAGCATGATTAGCTTTATTCTTTACTATACTTGTGTCACTAACTTCTTTGTTTTCTCTTTGTCAATACAAGTGAATGGTAGTATTGCAAGTTCATTTAATATAATATAAGAGCACGAGAATCAGTAGAATTGCAATTGGTGATCAGAAGGTAGAATAAGTATCCGAAGGGATTAGCCGGGTCAATCGATCACTATCCGGGTCCGGCAAGGTATTGTCACTCATAAGGGTCAATATTCCTTTCACCACTATCATTTAAACTAATATTCTCATCTAATCAGAGTAAATAGCTACTGTCTGTAGCTATCGTAAGAGTAAATCTTTGATTTGATCTACTGTATCGAAAAAGTATTTATACTCTTCTCCTCATTGAATAAAACAAGGTGAGTGTATCCGTGCTTATCGCTTAATTTATAGAGGATATATCTATAATCATATATATATTTATTATATAATATTAATTTAATAATATATATAGATAATATAAGTGTTCAATTTACTTATATATTATAAATATATATATATATATATATATTCATATATATAACTTATATTACATACAGACCCCTCTTAACGCTAGGCAAAACTAAGCAATGGCCCTAGGCCGTCACGATATGAGTGACTGGCTCACAAGTGCTAACGCGGCGTGTACAACGACAGCAAACAACTCAAAAAATAATTATATATATGACTTATACATATATAATATATATAATATATATATATATATAGTGGGCGGTGTAATATATATATTTAGATAATATATATATTCATTTATATATATACTTATATATAAATATATACTATATAATATATATATACAATTTCACCACCACTCACGCAAAAGCTCATTCAGGAAGGGTGTTGCATCTCTCAGAAGTATCACACTTAACAATTACGCAGACTTAGCACAGAGCAACTTTTAATAAGGGAGAGAAATTCAGCAGGAAACAAGAAACTGACAAGAGAACTTCCACAAACCGAGTGGCGATAAGAAAGCCCGGCAGCGACTAGACTGAGTAACCAATATCCACACAAAACACTCTGTGCGCAGATTCCTGCACGCATTACGAGACAGTCTAAAGTAGCCGGTGAGTACGCGAGTACAATCCCCCGAGCACGCGCCGCTGCGGCTCAGTGGCCGCTTCTCTGTACATATAGAAACAAGATAAAGCATCCTAACATACTGCCCCAACAATCAGAAATTCCGATAAGTGTAAAAGACGAGAGTTAAATACTTTGCTTTGACTCGACCCTGCGTCCACAAAGCCGAGGTGAAGATCAGAGCCACGCAGCAAGTGTAAGAGCACATGAACGCCTAAACAGACGCAAGAGCCCTTTATGCGCAGAAGTAACTATGAAGAGAAAAAAGGTTTCCCAATCTAAACAGAACTCCATGTTCCTTTAGTCCTCCCATACAACAGTCATTATTGGTCGAACTTTTTGTCTATAGTAATTAAGCGCAAGAATCGTTAATATCGTCAACAAAGACTAAGAAAACCGTCAAGGGATAGGAAATTGGGAGCGTCGCTTTAGACAGGAGATTTGGTAGGACATCGAAGAAGGTTAGTATTTTTATTAAGAATTTAATTTCACTAGTTAGATCACCCCACCCGGTAATTCCTATCCAATCACAATTAAATAGGAATTGAAAATACGAGAGAGCAATCTAAAATAAAAGACAATCTGAAATCGAGTGATGGGATATTGTCTGATTAACTGGCGGCCGCTTCCAAAATATGGATAGTGTTTATTTTGAACACGAAATATAGATTAACAGGTTGTCAGGCACGGAACGTCATAAATTTCCTCAAATTCCGTGGAGAACGCCATCCGGGTCCACCGCCTTCTTAACGTTTCATAGTTTCTCAGAGTCATGAACCCGATCCAAATATAATACAGCAATGCATTATACACGAGAGGAGAAGAGAGATGACATCAGAATTCGGATCCAGGTTGAGCTTAGAGAAACTTAAAGAGGGATGAGACTTCTGAGATGCCTTTTCACGTTAGAGTATATTAACAATTACAATATACTCGTCTAGATATCGATAATATAAATTAGAGAAGACATATTAATCAAGAAGTGTTATTAATAATTGTCTTTTGTACATAAGTATACCAGATAAGCATTTTTATATTAGATACTAAGGGAGATACTCATAGAGCTTAAGCCGATTATATATTTATGATAGACTGCGCTTAACTTCCCAATATAATAAATCAAGCCTCAATAACTCTCTCATGATCTATCCTAAGCTATAATATATTTATATACTACGAATGAAATAAATTATACAAATAGTAGCATTTATATAGAGAACGAGAATTATTATCACTCCGTATATATACGCACTGTCTACTAATGACTATATAAATCATATACATAGAACAAGCAATTACTAAACCACTGGTTATGAGAGAGAATAAAGATTAGATCGAAGGAAGAATGAACCTGTACTCATCCTCCAAATCAAACTGCATACACGCTCCACCTATTACGCAGAACCGAATGACGTCGCCAAGTCAAATCACAGTCTAATTCCGATTATATAGTTAGAGTAGAAGAAGTGCGACGCAATTAGCAAACCCAATCGACCCCGATTAATAAAGTGCCAACACAAAATACAGCGTAATAGAGCTACAAGGTAATGAGCTTTTTGAGAGATATGTATAACAATCTAAGAGAATAAGGTTCGAGTCAGACTTTCACCAAATAGTGAGCAGAAGGCTTATTTATAAAGAATGTACTAGTTGGATGAAATACTCCGATAGGAGAGATGAAGTCGCTAATTATGTAGATTTAAGTGATGTCCGTGTTGTATCGTCTATTAGACGTTCAAATGGAATTGACCACTTTCCGGACATATGTGATGATTTATGGTAACGTATCAAGAATTAATCTTTATCACTTAGAATTGTCCATCAGATCTGCTTTACAAGTGAGGTGAATGATTCGCCTCTCCCACATCCAAAACATAATAAAACCCACACAGTAGCTTTAATGAGGAAAATTGGATGTTACTGTAGTTAACATATTTGATCAATAACCAGCAACAAACAAACACTCACACAAGATATCCATGGGTGGGAATAATTTACAATCACTAATTATAAAACAGTACTAGCTGAAAATAAAGAAAATATACTCAAAAAGGCTCGGTATGAAAACAAAATCACTTTACTGTTCTATAAATTCGAAACAAATAAGTCAAGCAAAACACACAATTGAGATTATGTTATAAAATTCAGTGAGAAAGGATAAGATTTAAAGCAAAACAACTAATACCAAATCAGTCAAGGAGATTCACAGAGATCAGAGAAAGAAATGAAGCGAAATCGATTAGCAACCACAACAAATATTCAAAATATAGACTCATCCCTTCATTCGGAAATCTATCTGATACACTAATCTTAATAGCTGGACATATTTAAACGATTAAGTGATGAATATTTAATGCCCATGTTCGTCTCACATAAATAGTCTATAAAAGTATAGATGATCTAGACTTAGACAAGCTGATTGGATATTTCACTTTTTTCAAGATAAATTGAACAAGCTTCATCCAGATTTAATAAAGAATCGATAACAGAAGTACCCGAGCATGCCACTGTGCTAAGGTCTCATATACTTCACATTCACATACGCAACCAAATTAACAACAAAAAGAAACAAATACCTATCAAAATTGGTTCTGTTTTTATAAATTCAATTCCGAAGTAACTTACTAATTTTGTATTATCGAAGTTACAACCCGAAATGTTAAAAAAAAATTAAAATACGATATTCAGGAATAGATAGGTAACAATAATGACACAAAATCATAAAGTTAGAAATTTACACTAAACTACTCTTCTACGAACATTACAAATAAAATAAACTACTAACCAAAAAGTATCTATTACAATTAAAATCTAAATTTAAAATGCATTACCAATGGGGCACCATACATATTAAGGAAATCACAATTATTCTTAAATACAGGTAAGACGAAAACTCGACACAAATTACAGCCATATCGTGATCTCACTTCCATACTATTTATTCAAAATCATACTTAACTAATAATATTCTATATTATCATTATAAAAATATATAACACACATAATAGTGGCATAGGCGTAAACAATCTCAAGAGATATACACAAATATATTATATATTATCCTATCTACTATGTATACACCCTGTATCTTACCTTGCAGACAAAAGAAGATCATGTATCACGGAGGTATTATAAGATATTAAATGCAAATGATAACATTAGCTATACTTGGTCTTTAATGCGTAATTGATCAATAGAGAAAAAAGACAGAGAATTATTGGTTTATAGGGCACAGGGTTGTTTTTTTAGCTATTAATATCAACATGCCATAATTGAATATAAATTCACGCTTTATATTTATTAACATATTAATAATAATACTGAATAATATATCTTAACTTATAAAGTCAAGTATATTCCCTAATTAACCTTTAATATAATTATATCTGTTCACAAAGGAATAATTTACCATAAGGGCTCGTAAATTAGTAGTTTCTAAATCATATTTTGGTAAAATGACCTAAACTACACAATATAACACAAGAGACGGAAAATATCAATACATCAATATACGTTGTATTACCTCTAAATTGATTGTAAGATTAACAACTAAAATGAATACCTCAACTCAGGCCAATATTCCATCTGACACAAGTAATAGTAAAGCTAATGTACACTACTAGTATTTCTCAATAAATTAATAAATCTTCCTATATGCCCCATATTATTAGATGTGCTCAGCATTCATTATTCCTGTATAATATAATATAATAACCTATAAAGCGTTTCATAATAATTATTCTATAACATAAATAATTATATTATTTTAATAATCCATATATACCAGCTATTCAATAATAATTACTAAATCATATTCATATGTATGTATGAATATTATTAATTATATATATTATTAATATTTAGGATATTATATATTCATATATAACTATATAGATATATAAATATAAAACTAAATACAAATATTTTATTGTTTATCATTCAGATAAGTCTTTATATTACTTTATTTACTACATTTTCCATTCGGTGAAGATTTCATATATTATTAGATACTGATAATTATAGAGGAGTGATTTATTATTTTAAAAATTAGCCTAAAGGAGATAAATTATTTATTTTTATCCTATTAAGGCGGCTAAAGAAAGAGTAAAGTATAGCCTCTGTATATAACTAATTAATAACTAGTAATATAATGACACCACGAAGATAATAATTAACCGTACAAGAGATAATGTAATGGTTATGTCGATATACATTATTATCTAACATTACTACTATATAATATCTATATATACCTCAAATATATATACCATATAAATGAGGAACACCACAATATTCATTATAATTTTATTTATATTTCTCACAGCAATATTCTGACATTTTTCATCAATACTTCCAGAATATTACATTATTGATTAAAGTACCACAGTGACCCAAATTATACCCAAACTGAATATTTCTTTCTTTCTGCAAGTGAAATGATCTAGTTAGAATAACAAGCTGAATCTACCTTTAGTGACTCTTGTCTTCACAATAAATTTGTTATAAAAAATTCAAGACCTTAGTAATTTGTAAATTGGTTTTGCCATAGAGCACTTTCATATCTTACAAAGAGAAATATAAAAAAATGTCATAAATATAAATAAAAAAGGGTCCAGAATGAAATTGCCATCTCGTGCAGGATCTACCACAGCGTTAATCACAAGCTAATACGAAACCCGCATGCAAACAATTCAGCATAAGATCGCGAAAAGTTTCCGAACAATTGCTTTATTTATACATTGTATCATTTCTTTTTAACATGTAAAGTAAAAACTTTTTATAGCTTTTGGAAAAACAGTATGAAGCTCTCGAGCCCGGACGGAGGAAAAGATGGGGACGAAGTCCCCCCCTCTCCTGATGCAAATGACTGTGTGACGTCTCCAGGGCATGCCATACACATCATATTCACTATTTAATCTGTGGGAACTATATATCCTTTAGTCGAAAAAACAAACAAAAAAAAAACGATTCTTATTATTGCCAACCCTTGCTCTTTTTGCTTGAAATATAAACGAAAATAAGATATCAGCATTAAAATTTGTTCGTTTCGGATATTATAATCCTTAACTAACGCCATTTAAAGGAGGGCTATTACATACCACTAGATAAAATACCACAATTGCATCTGCGCAATTTACAAATAGCACTCTCCTCATAGACGTTTCAACCCATTATAGATTCACTAAACCCCTCATCAGCTATAAGCAATCAAGTCGACGTATATCACTGGGCCAGGATAAATTCGGTCTGTCTATGGTATATACATAAACTTGATACTTTAAAATCTTTGTATCATAATAAAAATACTATTTCTTTTTTGACAATATATTATATATATTAGGCACCACTGCTGATATATAAATACATAATAATATTTTGTAAAACAATACTGTATTATTGGCCTAAAATAATTTAGCCATCATAATAATAATCAATATACCATCATTATTATCACTTCTTTAACCTTAAAGTAAGATTTTGAAGCAAAATGACAAAATCACTTAAAACAGGATATTAAATTTTTTTGTAAAGTAAATAATATTTTATATTGAGTATGTATATTAAAAAAGTGCTCTCCCAACCAAACTTAATGGCAGTAACAGCATACTCACAACCAATCAATTATTTTATCTCTTCCCATGCAGCACTCCACCTGCAACTTCAATCAAAACAAACAATCAAAGCACTACATACTTGCAGCCGCGCCGCGTGCGATTCCTAGCGAGAGAGCTTCAGATGAACTACCGAATAGTACCACTAATAATAAAAACTCCCTCTTATTGTCCTAAAACGCAAAATTCCATCAACAACAGTAATAATCAATAATAATTACTATTAAATAATAATAATCAGCATATCAATATTAATAATTACGTAGAATATATATATTCCACGTACTCAAATAATTGACTAATATATAATATCATAAGAATTTACTACCCAATCAAATAAACTTTTTGACAACTTTAACTCTTACTAAAATAATACATTATAAGTTCTAATTATTATCCATGCGGATAACTATGGTAATATTTAATCTATTAACACATCGTATATCCTAACAAGTTCTTACTCATAAGTTGTATGCCTTGTATTAATTTATATCTATATATATATTAAATATGACTAATTCAACTCAAAATAATACTTATCTTACTGTCTATCTAGTACGAAATCATAGATCACTAGATTATAGTATTCTGAGCATTCATAGATTATAAAATAATTAGAGACTTCTGAATACCATTAACTAATCTAATCTTACCGGCTATAATTCGCTAGCTTCTAATCATCTCTATGTGGACGCTTTGCTTCCCACTACGTTCACTTAATTCGTAATTAACAATGACGAAGTAATAATTATAATAATATGTTGTTTTATAAATACAACGACTACCCATACATCATAAGAACATACTGTTACTACCACTTCTATACACCATATATTAAACGGGGAAAGATAGACTAGTTTCATTATAATAATACACGTGCACCTCGAAATTACAAATTTGGCATAGATGTCATAAGCTATGAATTACCTCCTGAATAGATATTGCTCAATAGGAGATAAGTCTCATACGATCTCATAGCCTTTTCAATAAAATATAATTATCATTAGAAAGCAAGCTATTAATTATATTTCTTCTTAAATTTTCATATTAATAATAGTATGCAAACAAACTACTTCTCTATATGTCAATACGTGAGCTAACTTTTCTCACTACCCTCAATAGCAAGCGCTAGTAGAAACTATCTAGAATAAAGCGAATATTAATACACCCATACCCCATGTTACACTCACAACGATCCTAAAAACCCCAATTTAGTGACAAGTAAAAACTGCCACCCAAGCATTATAACCACTCCGTACTCCACTTCCGGGTAAAGTAATAATCTATTACCACTTAGTACAAAAAAGTTAGTAACTTAACAATCAGTATATAAATCATGACGAGTATCCAAATTTTTTATATACTCCCCCTATACAATTATGATTCGCATCATTCAATATGTCATACTCAGTATTATAAAGCTATTTCGACTAAGTTTCCAATTATCTATTAATCAGCCCTATACTAAGCGCCATATCACAAGTATGAACCATTAATACTTTGCATAAAATATTAAATGAATCAGGCTCATTATCGACTTAATCACGTCTTAATAAATAATATTACACAACACTTCTTTCTTCATACAATAGAAAAATAGTTCGTTAGATATGACTCCACTGTCCACCTGATATAAAGCGGATCTATTAACTCAGCACGATAGTCAACGTTAGAAAATATACTCGCTGTATGATCGTTTCTTGATGATAAAAATATATACAATATGAAATGACAAATCATACACAACTCAACACAAAATCATAACAATAAGAGAAAATCAATAGAATATACCAACTAACTACACAATAACATAATAACCAATAAGAATAATAAAATATAAATAATAAATAAATAAATATAAAATACCCACCCCCTCCCTCCCCACACCCCATCCTTACACGACCCCTCCACACACGCATCCCCACCTCTTCACCCCCACCTCCATACCGAATATGCCACGTTACTTCCATAAGTACCACGCCGAGAACTCCACCACACCCACCCACACACCCCCCCCCCCGCACTAACTACTCCTCAACCACCACTAACCTGTTACTCATCCACTTAAATATCTAGACTTCCCGCGACCCCCACAGCCATACCTCCCCACCACCTCCACTCCCCCCTCTCTCCACCTCATCCTCCCCCACCCCGCCCCTCTCCCACCCCTGCCTCCCTCCTCACAACCGCACCACCCCTACCATCTTCCCCACCCGCCATCCCCACCTCACTCACGCTCCTCCCACACTATCACCATCACACGACATAGATCGGCCCTCTTCCTACAAACCCCCTTCCTTAGCACACACAATCTACTAACTCTACCACTATCCCTGACCCACAACCGCCCAACCTATCTCTAAAATACATCTACACCTCACCTGTCCACCTACCTAGCACCTTATACCTGTACCACTCACTCACCTCACCAAAGCTTAAGAGCACCCACCTCCATACCTTTACCACTATATTACCCTACCACCCCACCTCATCACCGAAACATTCATCAAATAGACCACCTCATCCCCACCCACCCTACAAGTTCCCCTCTCCTCACGCCCCCCCCTGCACCCCCCCCTCCCCCACCACCCTATCTCATAGCACACTTCTACCAATCCCCCCTCCTCACTAACCCCTTAACACTCTACCCTACTACACTCACTCAACCGTACACCCTCCCCTAACACTACACCAACTCCCTCATCCCTCCCACAATTATCACCACATCCATCCCGCCCGCATCACACACACTCACCGTCTATCTGTGTCCTCCTCCACCAACACCACCCACACCACACCCAACTCCACACCCGATCGCCGTTCAGCGCCCCTGTCAAACCAAGCCTCACACACGCCCTTCTGCTCTCCCTACCACCAATCCCTTCATCCCACCGCTCTCAGCTCGGACACCTACGCATAAAGCTCCACCTACTCTCCTCTAACTCAAGTCGTCCGATCCTACCCGAACATAAGAGTTACTATATTATCTATACACATAAAAAGCTATATCAGATCACCATCCACCACTCCCACACCTCACCCCCACCACCGCCTGACCTCACCATATACCGAATCGCATCAATCTCCCCACTAGGGCTTTATCAGGATCACATGACGTTTGCCCACGTTCGTGAACACATGAACTTAATCTCTTAACCTTACTTCCACACATTAGTCTTACTCAGATTTAATTTGCTTTACCATCTATACACACTTCAGCTTAGTCACCGGGTCCTTTGCCAAGTAACTTATAACATGCTAACTATAATACTCATCCATCAATAAGTATGAAAATGAGAAATAGGGAGTGCAGAGATCTGATGAATAGAGCTAATAGTCTTTACCACACTATTCCTCGTCCGACCAATTTACTCAATAATTAGGGTGATGTAAAAAAACCTTTGACTGATATCATCACTCACATTAACAATTTCACGTATCAACTTCGATAAGATTCACACTCACCCGTGTGAGGTAATTTTTAACCTCCACTTTCTAGAAATCTTTATTTCCCTTAGAATCTAACTTTGAGTAGTTATCAGAGGATTACGAATCTCAACTTTAGGGTCAAGATATAGATGCAGTCATAGTCGTCGAAGTTTACTTGCCTGTTCTGTATCGCACACTAATTGCCGAATGTCATCGACCTCCCTATCACACACAAAAGTTTCCTACCAATCCACAAATGTATTTCCCCATTTATTTTCACGATTTAAAATAATTCAATCAGATCGGTATTAAATTAAGAATACCGGACCTATTTTCTCCAACGCACACATCAATTAGAAGTTCTAATAAAATTATCAATTAACAGTGATCGGACTTTCTTAATCAGTAGATATTAAGCTACTAATCATATGTACCTCAATGCATGTATTTATTTAATTATCACACTGTTTACAAGTGATACTCGATTCTCTAGCCATGATCTTATATATAGAGTGGTCAATACCCTTTTTATTGTGATACTAAAATTGCAAATGGAGTGTGTAACATGTAAATTAGTAATTGAAACTGTGTTGAAGTCATTGTCTAATAATTTCATAAATTCTTGTGTTAGCAATATAGTCTGCATCTACTACATCTTCCAACCTTTCAAGAGCCGTAGCACGACATATTCTGCATATTTGAGAATCTCTAACAAGCTACTCAGTTCACTAGTCATATTAACACTCTCCATCCAAATTCACCATAGAACTTGAAATAATCTAGTCGTGTGTAGAGATTCCAGGAGAGTTGCATCTCCGTGTATTAAGCCGCACTCGTTACTCAATACCAGTAAGAACATCTCATACCGAAAATTCCAAAATTCTCTACTAAATTAGCTTCTCTATATTCTAAATTAACTTATTTAAATTGGTTGTCATGTTTGGCAGTACATCCTACTAAAACACTATACCTACATAAACCACATTTATAAATCAACCGTAATTTATTTAAATGATTGTGCAAGATAATAATATATTATTTTAGCAGCAACTTTAACCTGCTAAATCCAATAGTTTAAACCTACTATGTGTCACAAAACTCTTAGACTATACTAATTTTATCTAATCTGATATTTACTACACAATTCCATCCCAACGAGCCATATATATCAAGCATATAATTTATACACAATCACTAAGGAAAAGCACTATTACCAAAACTTACCATTAACTCCGAAAATCTCCCTTCCAAATAATATAATAAAGAGCTCAGTTAGTTCCATAAAAACGTTACACCATACCTCATGTGAACATCAACATTACCAACCTACATACTATCTATTGCATACAAAAAATAAGAATCCAATCAACATTAATAGAGCTTTCCAACTTAGTCATATTATTACTACCCAAATTATACATAAATCTTACTTCAATTACCTCTCTAAAGGACAACTTCTCTAATATATAGATATAATCACAGTTCCTAAGCTTATAGTTCTACATAGTAAGTATATCTGCAATACTCACACTATCACGCAGCAACTTAAACACACGCAAAATCCATTTAAAATGAGATTAAGACTCTCTGCGAAGAAGTATCAAGATCTACTTCTTAGCTGCGACAATCAACCGCACTAAACTACCCCCAATCACAAGCAGGCTAACTCGATTACTACATCAAGTGAGCAATCTACTAAGCACCACCCACTCATTCACTCACCATAACATCTCCGTGCAAATAACTAACCCCCTAAAATTGTAAATCACAAAGCGCAAACATCATAACACGAAACCTCCATAATGAGGGCACAGTCCGAAATCCAGCGCTGATTACAACACTCAGAACTGGATGAATATGTATCACCCAAACACCCACTACCACTAGAATTATCGAGACTCTATTAACAGAATACTGCGAGAGGATTCCCCACTAACAAGAAACAGCTGCACGGCATATGGTATAGTACTCTTGCCCAACAACTAACACGTAAGAGATAGATTTACCCATTGAAGGAGTTATCCTATCACTATAAAATTCAATTGAGGCACTCAGACATTCAGTATAAAAATCAATGACATATTTTTTGTGAGTTTTGTGCTCAGCGTCCCCCCATTCATTAACACAAGAAATACTAATCTCTATTTGTTAAAGCTAAAATGATTATATATTGTAGTAACATGTGATAATGAACGACTAATTGTTGCTATCTAATTACCAATATCTTAATACATAACTTAAATGAGTTATATATTTAAATTAATAATATCTCATATTCCAGACTTAATATTAATATATTAGTTAATGAAAATATAGAACTGATCAAATAAGGGTGACATATATAAATAAAATAGTATTCACAATGAATTAATCACATACACCTACACTCCAATATAATTAAATTATCATTATTGCAGCGCTGTAATAACGTACTCCGTAGTCTTATATAAATTAACCATGCTAATGGAACTCTGCATCTTCGAAAATCAATTCACACCTCTAACTATATCAGTTGTGTAATTGCAGCTTCGATTATTCATATCAGATTTTCTGATATTATTGATTCTCCCTCATACAAAAACTTCAATAGATTTGTTGTTTTTTTTGATTTTTCTCGACTTTTAGTGAGATAATTTATAAATATTTTTTCCCCGATATGTATTTATGTATAATTCAAGATCTACTCATATACTCGTGACAGCAGTAAGAACCACGTATCATAAAAGCATGGATCAGTGAGCTACTCCTAATATTCAAAATATAAGCTGAAAGCTTAGGGAAAGTGTATAATTCTCTGATTCGACGTTTTGTGGGTCCCCATCCGCCTCACTAAACAATAATCCCAATGAAATATATTATTACTATATCTGGGGCTTTACAAGTGCGCAAGCCACAGTCATCTCCGCGTGATATGTTTAGCTTGTCAGAAATCTAATATCCTGCCATATTAGACAGATTTATTACCGAAAAGCCTAAAAGGTACTAACCCCCAGTCACTATATTAATTGGACATCATCGCCTCTGTGTTTCCGCCCGTGAAGGGATTGATTATTTCATCCTTTTCTCTGCTGTAGAATTCACTGCATTATCCCTTTCCACCTTTGATGTCCATCGTTCATTATCCTTCGAAGACAAAGCGCACCAGATTATTAAATTATTTCTAACATCATGATATTTCTAGGTATACGCAATAGAGGAACAGTACATAAATTACAATATAACGTATATACTTTAAAATAGTTTCTTGTCTATTCCAAACGTATATAATCCATGAGCGATTGAGGACCGATCCCTTCCGACCGTTTCTGCACTTTGCCACCATGACTTAAAAAGAATACGTTCCATCAAAAACTCTCCAGACATAATTTGTAAGTCACCCACCCTGATGGTCCCACCAAAATCCATGCATTTTTTCCCTCCTAACATAACACAAAGAAATTAAATCTTCATAATGTCAGATCTTCTTGGACTATCCAAAAAAACCGCATCTAGAGTGAGATATCGATTCTCTAATTTAGATTAATGCTGAGCTCGTATCATACAGCTTGCGAAGTGAAGACGTTAACCTGCACTATTAGGAGACAATATCTCATTCTAAAATACGATTGAATATCACAATTTCGTATTCCATATTAATTTGTTCTTCCTAGGTCATGGATTCCTAGACAAAGAATTTATTCACTTGAGTTAAGGATGATCATGAGTAATGACCTCAGAGTTCCTTGTTCGTTAGTGTTGGTGATTGACGCATCTCAGAACTTTCTACCTGCAACGATATACTCGCACTGGAACCCTCGTTTAACTATGCCTAGGATGTCTCATGCTTATTGTTAATGGACTCAGTTTAACTATCTAATACCTCGTACTTAACTTATAGGTCTTTGATCTCACATATATAATCCTCTATACATGACTTTCTAGCGCCAGTTATTCGACCTCTTCTAACCTATCTGATTCAAATCCGTAACAAATTATCTTATCAATTTAATTTTCAACACTCTGTCATTCAACGATAGCGGGAGAGGTCTCGAATATCCCTATATTACCTAAGACTGGAAATATATCATAACCTATATTAAAATTGGAAAAAGACGTAGCCACGAGCTGTAAGTTCGTTACATATAGTGCTTCTCTACGGCTAGCTATTTCTATCATATAAATCACATAGCCAGCTAGCTGACTTAAATACGCACCGATTCGAACTAGCCCGTAGATGCTCAATCTATCCGGGATTACACCAAGTCACATATATACTTTCATATTAAATAGATCTTACCATAGACTTCGCTGTCATTTAGAACCCATGCTACTTATAATCAGAAAATAACTTTATATCCATAATGCTTGATGTGCTACTGTAGTGAATATTAAGATTAGTGAGCTTTTATAAAGATTATCACAATATTATTAACCATGCCATTGTTAAGATACTTAGAATACTATGCATCTCCATATCAGTACTAGAGAATAAAATTGAAATCTTCTATCTTATATAATGCTTTAATCTGAATCATAGAGTCTATATATAACATATATATCACAAGTTTAATAATGATCACGCTCACAGACTTAAATTAATTATCACCTACAAAACTTATCAACAGTCATTCAATATGTATGCGTCACGTTAATAGATATAATTTATTTGATAATCTTAATCTAGAGTAACATTAATTCATAAAACGTTACTCAAGATCCTATATGATCCGCAACGGAAGGAGGTCTATCACTGAGTGACATCAACACTGATGTCGATATTAAAGAGCTTCTTGTTGTACCAGCGATGATAAAAAGTCCAGAGCAGCGATTCCTTGACGGCCTATAATACTTAAGTTTCATTTATTTCATACACCTCTTCAATATTGTTTTCATAAAAAAAAAAATCATATTTTTGGGGTGTTTTATATTATTTTGCTTTATCTACTATTATATGAATTAATTTTTATATAAAACATATAACAATTTATTCTTCTTAGATACTCACTTTAATTGAAGTTCGGTCCGTCCAACTAGTAGCTCTTAAGTCATTGATTTAAAGTTCTCCTCAATCAATGTAAGAAGTTTCAACATGTATGAGAAGCTTCCTATTAACTAGCATATACCAGGAAACTGTGAGGCTTTCTTGCAATCAATTCTCTACACTTTAAAATAAGGTCTTCAACAAAAGATACATTAGTTGTAATACATGTTCGTCTTCTCTACGTCATTTCTTGTAAATTACTCGACTAGAATTGGTAATATTGTAATTACCTTCACGCCAAAATAAATTCAGTAATCCATACACTTCTTTAAGTGTTATTCATGTTCACATGGAGTATTAATTTATCAGAAGCCCTATTTAAGTTTTTTGAATGCTTTAGTCTAATAAGAGTCTGTATGTAACTTATTGATCTACGATTACCAAGAATTTTCAATTATTAATACCCGTGCAGCTGAGAGAGAGAGAAAAGCTGCGTGTACTAGAGTGTAATGATTCACTGTGAGCAACATAGTTTAGTTCTCGATGCCCGATCCTACCATAAAATTAATCCCAATCACCACACTTCATAATTTTCCACAACAGAACCAGTCTCAACATAATGAGAAAATCCAAGCACTAACATACTCTAATTTGCATCCTAAAACGTATACCTTAATAAAACGCTCCCTCCAAGAAAAAGTTATCCTACTCTTGCCATGATCTTAAATCACTATCTCAAGACAATGTCTATCTTAAGAGGATTATAGGCGTACCATAGACTTATCCTCGTTGTTACAATTATAGTTTTACTGTTTTTTGTTATCCATTGTTCTTATTTACCAATACTCAGCTAATGGATATTGACACTTCGAATAATACTTATTCCACATTCGATGTTATTTTACTTAGTCTATTCTTTCAGATTACATACCCATTGAATTTGTGCTCCGGAAAAATAACGAAATGAGAGTTAAATCTATGTCATAGCCTTCATCTTTTTTAGATTTCTTATCCTTACTTGCGTTGTTATATAGTATGCCTTCTCACAGTTTTTATATTTGGATTATCTTTTAAGGTCGAATTAATCTAATGAGGAGAGTATTATATAAACATTGCTTAATTGTCTTCTTCATTATACTCTAAATCAAGTAGCCTCAAGTGTCTACCTTCAGTTTCCAAATCTATCCTTCTTATCGCCACACTCTAAAATACAGTAATCAACAAAACTATCCACTAGTTTCCTGCACAACATCTTTGCTTTCCTTCATTATTTCCTGAATGTAATACGCTATACCCTGCCCCTCCCTTTCTCAGATTTACAAGTAATAAGAGCTCTTTCAGCCCTGTTCCACGTCAATCGTTTCATATTCTAACTCTTTTCCAATGTTTACATAGAAAACAATCCTATTATCATATGATTTTAACACAAATATTTATTGCGCTAACGGCGTTAGCGCTATCATTACAATCTGCCTCTTACTGTGTGTCCCGATTCCTTATCATTATAACATAAAAATAACAATCCAGCTCCTTTGTTTGTTGTTCAAGAAGTTTACCATCCCAATTTACTGTTAATTGGATCAGGTCAAGGGATTGTCATCCAAAAGCCACTAATTATATTCCAATAACATCAACTCCAAAAAAGATAATCAAAAAATTGATATATATATCTATTCTATCACCAAAAAAAAAATGCGCAGAAAATACCTACACTAACCCACCACTCTCGTACACACCATTCTCTCATTTGAGCATAACTAGCTGTTCTTCATGAAATACGCCATTACATTTCAAAATTCAGTAAATAAATGCGTAATCTTTGTTTGCTCTTCGTAGAGTAATAATCAGCCCGTTACACTTAATAGTCACCTGTCTCAGAATAGTATACTAACATGACGTATATATCTCTCATCCTCTTTCGGCATTAGGTTTCGCTCCAATTAGATAGAAATCTAATATCTCTTTATAGAATTGTTGCTAAACACTTATGCAGTAAAAAGGAGTAGTGACAAAGGCGGACGACCCAATTTAAACTAAGTCTAGTAGAAAAGAAGAAAAGATAAACACACAAGCGCCCAGATATAACAAATAATAGGCATAAAGACTATGTATAGTAACTAAGACGGAGTAGTTGAATACGTCTTGAAATAAATTAAGAAGAACGAAGCTCTTTGGCATCTCAAGTATTCAGCCATTTTAGATCTCTTGACGATACTATATTGCTAGCCAATCTATACTATTTGAGTTTATGAGGGATTAATTAAAATTGAAAAATAATTTAAGAATAATAGACACCTGTGTTTAATTAATCTAGACATTTAACTGGTATTGATAAATCAATGAGAAACTTATTATTACTTAAATATTTGCAAATGATTAAATATTCCAGTACTTATGGAAACTTTATTATAAGAACAGATAGAAATGATTATTAAGATATTTTAAAATAAACACGTATCAATATATACAGCACTTTGTGCTTGCCACCATACAGTCATATAACTAAAATATAGAGCGAAGCGAATAATGATCTCGAATTACATTATAGGATTGGGTATTCAAAAGGTATTTATGTGCATTACTTGACCAGACACACTGAACCTACACCACGATATTTATTTCGTAAATACTGATATACACACCTAATAACAAGAGCTTATTCGCAGGGAGATAACTTTAATATCAAATCTACATAAATGAAAAAAACATAAATATTAATAAAAAAATATATATTAAGGAACAAATCTCCGTATCAGTAAAGTAAGTCAATATAGGCACAAGAGAGTGCATTATATTTTATTAAATGAGTAAATTGAAACTTTATAATCATATATTTAGTAATATAGCTGTCTGCAATTGTAGTATAAGTGGCAAGTATAATCACTAGAGTATTCAAGATAACTATATAACATAGGTACTTATGGTGCATCGACCTTAGAGCCAGCACTATTTGCTTCTTCCCTAATCACGTACCACTGCTCTCCCAATAACAATCTATCTTGAAAGAATGTACCGGTACACTTATGAAAAGAGCATAACTGAAAAAAATGATGTAATCAATTAAAAAAAGCAATCTACAAATCAATAATTTATTCTCAATTCTGGATATATTAAAGAAAGAAATAGAACACAAACCATAGTTATGAAGAGTAAAGCGTTACACTCATTCATATTATGGAAAAGCTCTCACTTAACACATATCTAAAGTAGAGTTATAAATAACTAGCAGAGGCTTAAAATTAGAGGTAGCTATTGGTTACATGATCGTACTCACAGTGTCCTGATTATAAGAATATACTAATAATCTGTGAACATTACTTTATCCTTTATAAAATCAATCCAATGTAAACAGTATAAACGGTTCTATTAGTCTAAAAATGTTTATGTAAATAAGATTAATACATGTCTAAAGTTTTCGCGTCGTTAGTGAGTGACTATGCAGTCATATAATATAAAATTATATCATCCCATGCAAATATGAGTAATGAATACCTTGATGAACTATTGACTTAGAGATTAAAAGATTAAATATAGTATATTAATAATGGTGAATATAGAATACACGCTTACATAATATAATTTCAATTTAAATAAAAATAAAAAATTCTGTGTTTTGCATATATTTTTTTTAGTATTGAAAATGCAACTTATTTTTATAACTTTTTCATTATTTGAATTCATACGAATAATTATACTACTTATAAATATACCAAATACTAACTATCATACGTGCGACAATGCAAGGCCAGATACAATTAGCAGATGGCCAGTGAGCCCCGACGTACGAAAGAGAGCATTATATATATAAGACAAATGATAACTTGTCTGTCGTTGCACACTATGCACTCAATTAGGATATATAAAAAAAGAAATATCAATATATTCCAACGTTATTTACATCCAAACATAAAATATAGGACATCAATGCACCGCTCAAATTGTCAGTAAAAATATTATAGTATAATAAATATTTAATTCGAGGAATGACAGCTGAGTAGCCAAACAACATTATAGGATCTTTAATTCTTATAATTTCTGTTTTCTACACTAATAATAATGAATTATGAACTTCGCGCCTTATCAACTTTATAATTAGGAATATTAGAAACTATAGTTACATCCGATTTTCGTGCAGAGCTGCACGTATAATGGGGAGAGTGGGACGTGGGGATATTCAATAAGAGTTAAATATGAAGTACACACTGTAAGCCACAGCTTATTCCATCTGAGCTGATGAAATCCCAGAACTTCTCTGCCTAAATTGACTCATTATGTTTGATATCAAATAAAGAATTTCACCAGAATGTTGAGACAGCACTCGTATTATATAAATCTTGCGAACTGAGTAGGATCTTAGCATGCTGCTTTGTATAAACGAATAAAGCTTTGTACCAGGCCAAATATTTCTTGACCCTGACTAATGAATATCAGAAAAGGAGCAGATAAATAATTTAGTAAAATACTTCGATAGGCCCACACAATTATTTACGATAACAACCGTAGACTCGAATATCTTAGATAAAAAAGACTCCCAAAACAAGTAGAATTCGTTGTTATCACAAACGTCGAATCAAATACGTGAAACCATGGAGACGGAAGGCAGTCCGGTGAGTATAAACAAACATATTAGTAAATATCTCTCATTCGGGATTCTGGATAAGTAGATGACTGTATAATTAACTTGACATCCATAATTGTATATGCCTCTATACTAACATACAGGAAAACTTAGGCATCTATCATTAAAGATATAATATTATCATCAAACTCAGAGCACTCTTGGGGAGTAAAGAAAACCAACCCCTATCATATTTAATAATTCACTCAACTAATCTCATCTTGTCATAGATTAATAAAAAAGAGTAACCCAGGAATCAAAGTAACTATATCTAACGCCGAGTGAATATTATAATAATAATACAAAATATAATATATTCGAGGTATTATAAAACTATATTATTGTTAGATAAAGTAGAAAATATAAATATGATCTAATAAGTACAAGTATATAATTAAATGAATCAAGTGATGAATAAAAGAGAATCGATATATATATGAGAGATTTAAAATAATAATAAAAACTAAGGTTACACTACATATAAATATAGGTAAATATCATGGTTACGCCTAATAAGGTTGGGAAATAGTTGAGTGAGGTATACGGTAATAGACATGGGAGACTATCATTGGCAATTCTTCATAGCGACACCCATCTCGTGGAGACTTATTGTTTATAACACCAGTCAGATATCTTACTAGTGTAATACCTGATACAGAATATATATCTTATATAAGTACCTGAATGATTGGAAAGTGAGTAGTGGATAGGAAAGTGTAATGGAGAATATAATATAGATAGATTTAAAGGATGCACGGTGGACTATATAAAAATACAGTAATATAATAATATTACTTGCTATGTAACCTATTCGAGTATCAAGATTGATATTCAGAACTATCTTTCACTTACCTTACTATCATCTAAAACTTAATAAGTTGAAAGAGAATTTCCAACACAAACAAATAAATAATAATTTTGGTTTATATACACAAAGGTTAGACACACTTATGTATGAAATAAATGAAGTCATACACCGATAATCATATAAATAGCAATAAAATAATCTACAGACACAAAATCATAACATAAAAAACGTTCTATTATGATCCTATAGAAATAATTGAACATCACGAACATAACGTCTTATAATAGAAGATTCTCACTAAATCTATAAATAAGATATTATAATTAATATATGATAATCAATTTAACACATATACATATTAAACACATATAATATAATAAGGATATACTATTAATCGGGAGACGTTATACTCACTGTAGTCTAGGTCACATCAATAATGTATGATATAACATTATTAGTAATCATACGATGTCTCACAAGATAGTATAGCTACTATAAAGGTTTCTTACATAGATCAACCGGCTAAATTCAAAAACATTAAAACTAAAAATTTAAAGCTCGTATATCAATCAAATATTAAAAATAATATAACATCATACTCATCATACACTAGACGATAAAAAAATTTGACACTATGATAGAACTATTCTAAAAATTATCTCAAAAACATAATCTGAGACCGTACATCCGAATATTCTTATCACAATGAATCCAATAACTAAGCACATAATCACACATATTCCTTATCTACACATCACTAATCTAGGAGATATATAGAGTAGTCAACCACTGACACAAATAACTGGAATATGATGATGAGCACGATGAGAGTCGAAACGTAGAACTACATATACAGAAATAGATAATTAACTCACTAAGATTAATCTACACGAATGACCATCTAATTCATACATTCAATAAATCATAAATTCATATACACACAATAATAAAGTAAATGAATCACAAATTATCACTCACACAAAATGATAGAGGATAAATTACTAATATAATAATAATAATATAGTTATATATAAAATAAAATAAATT
>JABUQX010091349.1:32500-35000 GCA_015478945.1 Trachelipus rathkii | reverse complement strand
ATTATTATTATTATTATTATTATTATTATTATTATTATTATTATTATTATTATTATTATTATTATTATTATTATTATTATTATTATTATATTAATATTATTATTTATTATTATTATTGCTTGATATTTAGGTGGAGGAACAGCAATAACACTCAATCTCCCTCCTTTCTTCCAATATGGACCTAAATTGCCTCATTTCCTTTGAAACTGGAAAAAGAAAATCATTTTCTTTTTTTGTATTAGAATTATGAAATAAAAAAAAAATACTGTTTCTTGTAATTTAAATTGCTTTTTTTTTCTTTTTCGTCAGTTGTTTTGTCATTTGAAATTATATTAGAAAGCGATGTCGTATTTTTATGAGTTATTTTAGGTTAGGCTGGTTTCTTTACCCATTCAGGTAAGCCCTATGTTAATACCTCGAAACAATTGACCAGCTTTGAAAATTCTTCCTCTAAAATTTTGTACAATATCATTTTTATAAAGATTTTTTAATTAGACCAAATTTAAATATGACTAAACTTGTATAATATAGTACCTTTCGTTAATACATAGCAAGTTTTATTTATAAATAGCATTTAGTATTTCGCTAATTTCATATATATATATATATATTATATATATATTATAATATATATATTATAATAATATATAGTTATAAATATATATATATATATATATATATATATATATATATTTAATAAATATATAGAAAAATAAAAAACATAAATAATATATATATATATATATATATATATATATATATATATATATATATATATATATATATATATATATATATATATATATATATATATATATATATATATATATATATATATACAGTATATATAAACTTCTTAAATTAAGTAATTGTTCGAAAACAAACTTAGAGTGTTCTACTGTAGTGTATAAGTACCTTTGAATTGTAGGTTACACCTCCAAATGTAATATATTTTCTTATAAAGAGTGAAATACATTTGCTTTTTGTTGTTTTGTAATTGTTTTTTTTTTTTTTGTACCCTTTACAGTTAGAGTTTATTGAAATAATAAACTTTTCATATCCAGGACGGAGATCGTACTTGAGCTAACGGATAACTGATAAATAAACGGTAATTATCTGTTCATGTAGCGCTATCTATCATTATCTGTAACAAGTTTAATTTAATATATAAAAAAAAAGAAGGAAATATTAAATAATTACTCAGTAATTATATTTTTATTGCTATTTACTTCCTTTAAAAAAAATATATATATCTTTTTTTTTTAAATAGTGTTTTGGGATATTATTGCTCGATGAAGAATTTTCTAATTGGACGATTTCAAGACACATTTTTCACATTTTTAGCTATTTTTAGCGTAATTTTAGGGAGTATTGGAAATTATTTAGGGGGCTAAAATTCCGATGAGGGGGAGATTTAGTGAGCTTGTTTAAATAAATACTTTTTAAAGCTATTATTATTATTATTATTATTATTATTATTATTATTATTATTATTATTATTATTATTATTATTATTATTATTATTATTATTATTATTATTATTATTATTATTATTATTATTATTATTATTATTATTATTATTATTATTATGAGAGGATGTGTTGTGTGTTATGTGTTGGGTCTTCCCTTATTATTTTGATTATGTCAGTTTTAAAATTTAAGGTGTTCATTTTCAAACTATAATTTAAATACCCTTGATGCTATTGATGCTATTTTGTGTTAATATTTACCTTATATAATACCAGTTATTATTATTATTACAATATATAAAACCAATTATTATCAGCAGAATAATGGAGCCAGACTTTTGGGAAACTTTTAACCCCTTGAATTTTAAGATAAGTTTTTAGTTATTTTTTTTTTAAATATAATTTTAAGGGTTATATGTAGGATACTAGTATAACTTCTGTAAATCTGCCTTTCCTCCTTTTATCCGCTCTGACGGATCTGTAGCTAAAATTCCTAAAAAGACTAATCTCTTCGCCATCCTTTTTTCATTTAATTTCACCCTGGATGATTCTGGCAACCCTCCTCCTACTTCTCCTCTTAGGTGTACCATGGCTCTGCCTGTTATTACACATGATTGGGTGAATGAGATCCTGAGATCTATGAACGTCAGGAAGGTTAGTGACCCGGATGGCATTTCACCCGTGTTTTGAGAAAGTGTGTTTCTAAGTTGGTGCCTGTCCTCGTTCGGCTCTACTCTCTATGCCTTAATATTAACACATTACCTCAATTCTGGAAGAGTGAATATGTTCAACCGACCCCAAAGAGGGGTTGCCCCTCTGATCCTTCTAACTATCGTCCTATAGCTCTCACTTGTATTTTGTCTAATGTATTAAATTTTTGAAACCGTCCTCAACTCTCATTTCTTGGATCATCTGGAATCTCATTCTCTTTCAGACAATAGTATGATTTCCGACGCTCGAGATCAACTGGTGATATTCTTTCCTATCTCACTGATTTATGGTCTTCTGCCCTTAGGGACTATGTGAGGAAT
>JABUQX010091349.1:0-10000 GCA_015478945.1 Trachelipus rathkii | reverse complement strand
TAACAAGAACGGACATGCACACACAAACAAACACATAGATTAGCAAAACAGACATACACACACAAACACATAGGTTAACATGAACAGACATACACACACAAACAAACACAGAGATTAACAATAACAGACAAACACATACAACAAACACATAGATTAACAAGAACAGACAAACACACATAAACAAACACATGAATTAGCAAAACAGACATATACAGCACACAAGCAAACACATAGATTAACAAAAGCAGACATACACAGCAAACAAACACATAGATTAACAAGAACAGACATATACACAAACAAACACATAGATTAACAAGAACAGATATACACACACAAACAAACACATAGATTAGCAAAACAGATATACACACAAACAAACATATAGGTTAGCAAAGCAGACATACACACAAACAAACACAAAGATTAACAAGAACAGACATGCACAAAAGAAAACAAACACATAGATTAACAAGAACAGACATACACACACATAGATTAACAAGAACAGACAAACACACACAAACAAACACATAGACTAGCAAAATCAAAGCATAGCACATACATCTATAATTCAAACAAAACATATAGATTAGCAAAACAGGACATATACACACAATAAACAAACCTAGATTAAAAGAACAAACACACACAAAAGAACAAACAACACATAGATTAACAAGAACAGACATACACACAAACAAACACATAGATTAACAAGAACAGACAAACACACACAAACAAACATATAGATTAGCAAAACAGACATACACACAAACAAACACATAGATTAGCAAAACAGACATACACACAAATAAACACATAGATTAACAAGAACAAACATACACACAAGCAAACAAACACATAGATTAACAAGAACAGACATACACACACAAACAAACACATAGATTAACAAGAACAGACATTCATACACAAAAAAACACATAGATTAACAAGAACAGACATACACACACAAACAAACACATAGATTAGCAAAACAAACATACACACAAATAAACACATAAATTAGTAAAACAGACATACACACACAAACAAACACATGGATTAACAAGAACAGACATACACACAAACAAACATATAGATTATCAAAACAGACATACACACAAACAAACACATAGATTAGCAAAACAAACACACACAAACAAACACATAGATTAACAAGAATAGAAATACACACAAGATAACCAACACATAGATTAGTAAGAACAAACATACACACACAAACAAACACATAGATTAACAAGAACAGACATACACACAAACAAACACACAGATTCGCAAAACAGACATACACACACAAACAAACACATAGATTAAAAAGAACAGACACACACACAGGCAAACAAAAACGTGCAGACACAAATGCAGTCAAAATTGCTCTTCAGTTCCCTTTTATTCAATCTATAATTTATTATTTCAATTTGTATTAATAATTAATTTAAACATTTCTTCAATTTATTTTATTTATTTTTTTTTATATTTATAAAAAATTTTTTTTTTTTATTTTCATTTAATATTTTATTATAAAATAAAATTATTTGATCGAATAAAATTTTTTTAAAATCTTTTATTATTTATATTTTAATGTTTATTAATTTTAATTTATTATTTAATAGATTTTTAATTTATTTATTATATTACAGTTTGATTTATTTAATTTTGTAATTGAATTTTCATTTAGAAATAATTATTTAATGATTTTCTTTCTTTCATTTATTTATAGCTTTACAGAGTATCTAAGGATATTATTATTATTATTATTATTATTATTATTATTATTATTATTATTATTATTATTATTATTATTATTATTATTATTATTATTATTATTATTATTATTTTTCTTTTTCTTTTTCTTTTTCTTTTTCTTTTTCTTTTTCCTTTTTTCTTTTTCTTTTTCTTTTTCTTTTTCTTTTTTTTTTTTTTTTTTTTTTTTTTTTTTTTTTTTTTTTTTTTTTTTTTTTTCTTCTTTTTCTTCTTCTTCTTTTCTCTCTTTTTCTCTCTTCTCTCTTCTCTTTCTCTTCTCTTTCTCTTTCTTCTCTTCTTTTTCTCTTCTTCTCTCTTCTTTTCTTTTCTCTCTCTATTCTTCTTCTTTTTCTCTCTTTCTCTTTTTTTCTTTTTTTTTTTCTTCTCTTTTCTTTTCTTTCTTCTTCTTTCTTCTTTCTTCTTTTTTTTTCTTCTTTTTCTCCTTTTCTTTTCTTTTCTCTTTTTTTCTTTCTTTCTCTTTTTCTCTCTTTCTTTTTCTCCTCTCTCTCTCTTCTTCTCTTTCTCTCTTGTCTTTTCTTCTCTTCTCTTCTTTTCTTTCTCTTTCTTTTCTCTTTCTCTTCTTTCTTCTTCTCTTCTTTCTTCTTTATATCTCTCCTTTTTTTCTATTCTATACTTCTTTTCTTCTTCTCTTCTTCTCTCTTTTTTTTCTTCTCTTTCTTTTTCTCTTTCTTCTCTCTTCTTCCTTTTTTTTTTTTTTTTTTTTATATTTTTTCCCCCCCCGAACCACCACCCCCTTATCTATTGATCGCCCTCTCCCGCCTCCCTCCCCCCCCCTCCTCCTTCTCCTCCCCTCGCCCTCCCCCCCCCCCCCGCCCCCCCCCCCCCCTCCCCCACTATCTGCCCCACCCTCCCCCTGCATCCCCTCCCCTCCCAGACACAAAGATCTCCCGCCCCCTCCCCTCTCCCCCCCACCCCCCCCGCCCCCCTCCCTCCCCTCCCCCCCCCCCCACCCCTCCCCCTCTCTTCTCTATTTCCCCCCCCCTCCCTCCTTCCCCTCCCCCCCCCACCGTCTTCTTCCCGATCCCCTTTTGGCATACCCTCCCCCCCCCCCTCACCCTCCCCCCCTCCAACCCCACCCCAAAAACCTCCTTCCACTCTTTCTCTTTTTTTTTCTTTTTTCTTTTTCTTTTTTCTTTTCTTTTTCTTTTTTCTTCTTTTCTTTGTCTTTTTCTTTTCGTTGTCTTTTCCTTCTTCTCTTATTCTTCTTCTTCTTCTTCTCTCTTTTTTGTTCTTATTCTTCTTCTCTTCTTCTTCTTCTTCGTCTTCTTTTTCTCTTCTTTTTCCTTTTTTTTTTCCCTTTTTTTATTTCTTTTTCTTTTCTTCTTCTTTCCTTCTCTTCTCTTCTCTCTTCTTCTTCTCTTCTTCTTCTTCTATTCTTCTTCTTCATCTTCTTGTTCTTCTCAGTCTTCTTCATCTTCTTCTTCCTCTTCTTTTTCTTCTTTTTCTTCTTCTTCCTTCTTCTTCTTATTTATTATTATTATTATTATTATTATTAATTATTATTATTATTATTATTAATTATTATTATTATTATTATTATTATCATTAATTTTTATTACTTTCTATTTTTATTTGATTATTTTATTATTATTATATTTATATTAATATGCTTATCATTTATTATTTTATTATTATTATTATTAATTATATTATTATTTATTATTTTTAGTTTTATTAGTTTATCAGTATTAGTATTATTAGTATTATTATAAGTAGTAGTATAACAGTATAGCAGTATTAGTATTATCATTATTTATTATTATTTATTATTATTATTATTATATTATTAATTATTATTATTATTATTATTATTATTATTATTATTATTATTATTATTATTATTTTATTATTATTATTATTAGTAGTAGTAGTAGTAGTGTAGTAGTAGCTAGTAGTAGTTAAATAGTAAGTAGTTGTAAGAAATTAGTAGTAGTGTAGTAGTAGCATTGTAGTAGTAGTAGTATTAGAAGTAGTAGTAGTGTAAGTAGTAGTTGTAGTAGCTGTATTATTGTTATTGTTATTGTTTATTGTTATTATTATTATTACTAATATTATTCTTATTATTATTATTATATTAATTATTATTCACTTATATTATTATTATTATTATTATTATTACTTATTATTATTATTATATTATTATTTTAATTATTATTATTATTATTATTATCATTATTATTATTATTATTAATTATTTTGGGCAGTTGTAGATATATTATTATTATTATTATTATATTATTATTATTATTATTATTATTATTATAAATATTTTTTTTTATTATTAGTCGTTATCTATTATTATTATTGTAATACTGTAATTATGATTCTTTATTATTGTTATTATTCATTATTATTTATTATTAATTATTATTATTATTATTATTATTAATTAATTATATTATTATTATTATTATTATTTTATTCTTTATTTTTATTATTATTATTATTATTAATACTTATTATTATTATTATTATTATTATTATTATTATTATTATTATTATTATTATTATTATTATTATTATTATTATTATTATTATTATTATTATTATTATTATTATTATTATTATACCCATAAGTTTCATGAAATAAAGGAGCAAGACAAATTACAATGAAGATTTGAAATATGGAGTTCTTTAATGTAGTTTACCAGAGAAAATATAATAATAATAATAGTTATACCAAGAAAATAATAATAATAATAATAATAATAATAATATAATAATATTAATAATATAAATAATAATAATAATAATAATAATAATAATAATAATAATAATAATAATATATTCAATTTTTGTTTTATCACCTTATCATATTTACTAAAGTTGCTATTATTGTTATAAGATTAATATTATAATTGAAAAAAATTAACATGAATTATTATTATTATTATTGTTATTATTATTATTATTATTATTATTATTATTATTATTATTATTATTATTATTATTATTATTATTATTATTATTATTATTATTATTATTATTATTATTATTATTTTATATTATTATTATAACTTGTCACCAACTTTTTATTTTGAGTCGTTCAATTCTATTGAAAAAAAAAAATATTATTAGTTAATATTATTATTATTATTTTATTATTATATAATTATTATTATTATTATTATTATTATTATTATTATTATTATTATTATATAGGACTTATTATTATTATTATTTTATTATTATTATTATTATTATTATTATTATATATTATTATTATTATATTTTATTATTATTATTATTATTATTATTTTTGTTTGTTGTGTTATTTATTTGTTATATTATATTGATAGCTGTTACTAGTAATATACTAATTTTATTATTACTATATTTTATTTTATTACTGAATCTATTAGTTATTATTAATATTTATATTGATATTTCTTTTATTATTAATGTTATTATTTTATTAAATTACTTTTTGAATTTCTTTATATTATTTATGGACTAGTCTTTTTATTATTATTATTATTATTATTAAATTCAGACTAATTATTATTTTTAATCCCAAAGTTATTGCACTTGACGTATTGAAAATTATTATTACTATTGTTATTATTAATATGATACTGTTTTACTATCATATTTTTCTTTAAATTATTACTATATTTTTAGGCAATCTCCTAGTTAGTTATTATTAAATAATATTAATATTAATATTTTTTCCTTCTTCTTCTTTTTCTCTTGTCTGCGTCTTGTACTTCTTTCCTTCTTTCTTCCTTCTTCTTCTCTTCTTCTTCTTCTTCCTTCTTCTTATTCTTCTTCTTCTTTCTTCTCCTTCTTTTCTTGTTTCTTCTTACTTCATCTTCTTCTTCTTCTTCTTTCTTTTCTTCTCTTCTCTTTTCCCCTTCCTCTTCAAATTCTTCTTCTCTTCTTCTTATATTATTATTATTAATTATTATTATTATTATTATTATTATTATTATTATATTATTATTATATTATTATTATTATTATTATTATTATTATTATTATTATTATTAGTATCAAAATAATTTGTTTTATTATTATTATTAATATTATTATTAATTAATTTTAATTATTTTTTTTAGCATTATATATATTATTATTATTATTATTATTATTATTAATTTATTATTTTTATTATATTATTTAATATTATTATTATTATTCTTATAATTATATTATTATTTATTATTAATTATTTATTATTGATTATTACTAATTATTATTAATTATCATTTCATTTATTAATTATTATTATTATTATGTATTATTATTATATTTTATTTATTATTATTTATTTATTATTATTATTTTTTATTATTTATTATCATTAATTATATTATTATTTTTATTATTATTTATTTATTAATATTATTATTATTGATAATTATTATTATTAATTATTATTCAATTATATTATTAATTATTATTATTATTTTATTTTTATTAAATATCATATATTATTATTATATCAATTATTATTTTTATTTTTATTATTATTATTAAATTTAATTATATATTATTTTATTATTATTATTATTTTATTAATTATTATTATTATTATTATTTTATTTTTATTATTTATTATTATTATAAATATTATTTTTTTATTATTATTAATCATTATTATTATCATTTATACTGTAAATTATTATATTAATTATAATATTGTCATTTATTCATGGTTATATAGCTTGTTATATTTTTTAAATTCTTATTATTATTAATATTCTTTTTATTTTTATAGGACACGACACTGTTTTGCAATTAGTAGACCCATTTCCACAAGATGCTACGCGGAATATTACTCTCTGTTTTTAATAATTATTGGTTATAATGAAAATGTAAATATTGGAGGCTATAAAATAATTAAGGTCCAAACTTATTGAAACGTGTTCATTAAAGGATGAGATTGCGGATGCCTTTTACTGAATAAATTTTTTTTTTGAATGAAAATTGGCCTTTAATATTATCTATTATTATTATTATTATTAATTATTATTAATATTATTATTATTATTATATTATTATTATTATATTACTATTATATTATTATTAATTATTTATTATTATTATTATTTTTTATTATTATTATTACTAATTATTATTATTATTATTATTATTATTATTATTATTATTATTATTATTATTATTATTATTATTATTATTATTATTATTATTATTATTATTATTATATTATTATTATTATTTTTTTATTATTATCATAATTATTATTATTATTATTATTATTATTATTTTATTATTTATATTATTATTATTATTATTATAATTGATTATTATTATTTTATATTATTATTATTATTATTTATTATTATTATAATTATTATATTAATTTTATTACTGTTAATCAAGATTGATATCTATAGTATGAACCATCATGAATAAGCTATGAAATTTTAAATAATACTGAAAAGTATTTTGAAAATAATCTTTCTCGGTTCAAAATTAATTAATTGTAGCTGTTATAGATAATTAAATATAATGATATAGATTCCCTAGGAAAGGATTACATTTCAAGTATTATATTTACATCAAATATATTGTTGAATTTAATAAATTATTTTTTTTTTTATATAATTATTTTTTTTCCTTTTATCAAAAATTTCAATGCATGAATTTCGGGGAAAAGCATCAAATATAGCAGCAACATTTGCCATCTGCCAACATTTGCAGTTTATATTGTGTAGAGTTTTTTTATTAGATTATTTTTATGCAGTATAGGCATAACTTTTTTTACCCTTATAATGGATGAAAGACAGCTGACAATGGGGCTCAGCATAATGACTTTTTTGCCTTATTAAGATTATCTATCCAGTGATAGACTCCAACAATTTAGACGACCTGTTCAAATCAAAATTGTTAGGGTAGTCTAAAAAATAGCAATAGGGTAGTCTTAATAATCATTGTTAAATGTGAAACTGGATGAATAAACATTATGATTTGTTTGTTGTCTTGAAATCTTCTTTATTTCTGCCGTGTGGGACTTCATCCTTGAGGAATATGAAGCTGTTAACAAACAATTTCAATTGTAGTAAATGCATGTAAATGCAGTGGTTGACTTGTACAAATCTTCATACTTGGTTTCTTGATGAGATGAAGAAATCTTATGAAATTTACAGGGCTAAGAGCTAGAAAAGATTCTCTTCTTTGTAAATCGTAGATCTAAATATAATTTGTAGAGAATAAAGTTCAAAACAACAGAAACGTTTTTAGAAAACTTAAGAGACTCTTTGATGAAAATTTTTTTTTAGAATCTAAGAATCTAGATATATCTGAAAATGATACTCTTAAAATATCCTACAACACAATTATAGATAGGTTGCTCCTTCACACTGGAATTGAGAATTACAGTAATTCCTAAAAGAAATTCACAGTCATTTAAAATTCTCTAAAACCTCACAAATAATATTAATTCTTCTGAAATTCAAGAAGTAGCAACAAAACTTGTGCAATTATACAGTTCGGATTTTAAAGAAACTACTTTTGTACCAGGATTATAAAAACATTATAAAAGTTTTCTTTTGTGTCAAGAAGATAGAGATATAAAAACTCTCCCACAGATTTGCAGATTGATAAAATCTTAAAACATTGTGATCTTATCCCAATATGTACAATTACTTTAGGAAGTAATTAAGGGAGAGAATATAATGCCTACATATATGCATAATTTTTAGTAAGCAAAATGTTATTTTTACTGTAGACTTTCATCCTTATATGTGTGACGTCATCGAAGCAAAATAGTATTTTTACACTGAAGACTATCACACTAGATGTGTGTCGTAACGAAGTAAAAGTGGTATTTTTACACTATAGACTATCACATTACCTGTGTAAATGTCATGAAAGTAAAAATTTCAATGATAAACAACCATCTTCAAATACCACAACTACTGATATCGTTTTGCTACCATTGTGCTCTTCCAATTAAATCTGATAACGTCACTAGATAATGAAGAAGTCATAAAGTTACTAGCAAATAAGAAAGCAAGGAGAAAGCCTTTAACAAATAATTATTGAGATTATGTTTTAGCCAAAAGCAAAGAAAGTATTACTCGCATAGGTTAGATGAATTTATAATATATAATTTTATAATCATAAATTTAAATATATGCAAAATCAAATTTTTTCTCACTTTTCTAATTCTTTTAATTTCATCGACCTTTTACATTATTATTGCATCTCACAAGCAATTTCTAATATTCTGTTTATTTATCTCAACTTTTCAATTTTAAACACCAAAATTCATCATCCTTGAAAAGGGGTGTGGGAGGCAGGGTACCTGAATACGTGCCTCATAATTATTATTATTATTATTATTATTATTATTATTATTATTATTATTATTATTATTATTATTATTATTATATTAATTATTATTATTATTATTATTATTATTATTATTATTGCTAAATTGTTAATGTTATTATTTTTATAAATTATATTATCCTTAATAAATCCATTTTTTTTTTTTTTTTTTTAATACAGCTAATTCAAGTCTTATTATTATTATTATTATTATTAATTATTATTATTATTATTATTATTATTATTATTATTATTATTTTATTAATTATTATTATTATTATTATTATTATCATTAAATGATAATTATTATTTATAAATTATTATCATTTATTATTATTATTATTATATATTATTAATTATTAGTTATTATTATTGATTTTTATTAATTATTATTATTATTATTATTATTTATTTATTATTATTATTATTATTATTATTTATTATTTTATTATTATATTATTATTATTAATTATTGTATTATTATTATTATTAATTATTATTTATTATTATACAACATAAATTATTATATTAATTTACTTAAATTATTATATTATCAGCTAATGAAATTTAATATCAACTATTTTTAAATTTTATATTATTATTATTATTATTATTATTATTATTATTATCTATTATTATTAATTATTATTTTAATATATTATTATATTATTATTAACATTAATAGTATTATTTATTAATTATTATTAATTATTAATTATTATTTTTTTTATTATTATTATATTATTATTATTATTATTAATTATTTTATTTTATTATTATTTATTCAATTATTTATTATTAATTTTTAAATTTAATTATTATTATAAATCAATTATTAATATATTATTTTAATTTATTTATTATTTTATTATTGATTATTATTATTATTAATTAATTATTATTAAATTTTATT
>JABUQX010091348.1:27500-44539 GCA_015478945.1 Trachelipus rathkii | reverse complement strand
TATATATTATATATATATATATATGAGTATATAATTATATATTGGTTGGTGCTTAGTGGTTAATCTGATGCGTTTTAAAGAACAGATGAGCATTTATCAAGAGAAAAAAGATGAGCTGAAGACAGGCTCGGTTTCCTTACTCTACCCGTCCTTCTGTCAAGCAGCTTCCCGATTATCCGCCACAATCCTTTATAACAGTTTCTACCTTTTGATGAAGTACCAACATCTTTATCAGTGGAACCGTCTCTTAAGAGTAGAAAAGTATATATTACTAAATCGATTATCACTATAGTATCTATATTACTAAATATATATATAGATATATATACTAAATATATATATAAATATATATATTATATAATACCTATACTCACCCTATACTACCTACCTATATATAGTCACGACATACTATATATATCTTAATATATATATATATAGTATTACTATAATATAATACTATACAATATATATATAAGTATATATATATTATATATATATATATCATATATCATATTACTCACATATAATATATATATATTCATATATATTTAACCTATATAAATATATATATATATATATATACATATATACTATACTCTATATATTACTACTTATATAATATATATAATATTACTATAATCATATATATATATGAAATATACACACAGAACACAATTTCCCTCGCGGCCAGGTACTCGAACCAACACTCAAAGTCGCACAGCGTCGCCTTTAGACCATGTACAGGAGCGCTCTACCTACCCTAGAGCCAGTTGTTCCCAACGATTTCTTGAGGCCATGCCCCCCACCTTAGACATTTCATAAAATTTCCTGATTGGCCCCGCCGTCGATGGATTTAACTTTGTTATTCACAAAATTCCGCATGGCTCATGGCGTCATTGTAAGTAGTCCACGTGAAAGGAAGCTTAAGCCCTTCAAGTACGAGCAGTAGGTTTTTCATTTATTTATAGTTTTTTCTATTTGGTATTATATTTAATTTTGAGTGTAGAAGATGGTTTATTATCTTTTTTCTCCGAAATTTTTTTTATTATGATCTATAGAAAATACGGTACATGAGAGTACCGTCAGACTTTCAATGCCACATTTAAAACTAATTTCTTTATTAAATGTAGAAAATAACTTAAAAATAAAATCATTTCACATCAATTTTAATTAACGAAAAAATATACATTAACTTGTAAAACTCAATATTATCCATATTAGAGTATCACTCATATAATATAATCATAATATTATATATATATATATAACTAGTATATATATAATATATATATAAATATATATATAAGTCTAATGTATATATATGTACTAATTACTAACTAGTACACCTTATTCTGAATATACGGTACTATTATTATATATCATCTCTTCACCAAGCGTGTAGGTTAGGGCTAGTCGGCCACCTCTTCACTTACGAAGCCCCTTCCATGCTCGTCCTGTTCGTCGGTTAGCATCTCCTCTTCCTCCAACCTGTTTCAAAGGTTTCGGTTCCTCTCTTCATGCAGCTGCCAAAACAACTCCATCTAACCAATTACTCTTCCTTGTCTACTTCCGCCGGACGTTTATAAGCACCCGTAACATTTTGCCGCGTATCCTCTTCATCTTCATCTTCTTCACCATGTTAGTACCATCTCAACTATTGTTATTTTCCCACCAGAATCCAGATACAGACTCCAACCTTCAGCTCGCGCCTAATCTCCACATTCCTCCTCCTCTCCCATCTTCTTGCTCGGGACAATCAGCTTAGCAACCTATCCTTTCGGCCGCTCCAGCCCTACTTCTGGTTATTGGTTGTCAGAGACACTTATCGCTCCGTACATCAGCGTCGCTCTCAGCATCGTAGTTATAAATAAGCACCTTCACCTTTCTTGTCACATGTCTGTTCTTCAATATCGGGTACAGTTTTGCCTCAGGTCTCTTGGAAAATTTCTCGATCTTCCCCTCCGATCTCCTGTGTTCATCTTAACCCCTCCGAATTCACCGATTACTTCCCAGTGTTAACTAAAAGCTTCCGATGTCTCGAACATGATCCCGGAGGTCCACCTGGCAATCTCACATCTGATCCCTCTCCTCTGAAATGCCTTCTCACCTCTGAAGTCTTCTCTTTGTTCATCTCTCCATCCACTCATCTCGTTAACCACTTCTGCCATATTGTCATCACCCTTTGTAATGGCTCCTTATCTCTCGTCACCATAGCTATCATCATCACGCATATTAACCCAGAGCCATCTCGCTCTTCCTCTTTCCCAGCCGCCATTCTATACATTTATCCATATTACATGACAAAAAAGGTAAACGGTGAGAATCCCGCCTTGCTCTATACTCCCGTCTCCCACCTCAAACCATTCACCCACCCCATTTGACGTTCTAACAGCACTTTCATTCCCTATGTACATTCCCTCTATTACCCTAATTAACATTCTGTCTATTCCGTAGTATGGGTTCCACATTATCAACTTTTCCCATAGCTTGTCCCTAGCACCGTGTCAAAAGCTTTCTTCATAAATCGATAAAAAGATACATAAATGTCTCTTCTCTTGCCCACTCCCAGTTTATTCTCAATTTTCATATTCAAGCCAGACCAAATCAGATTTATTCCAGCTTTGGGATACCCTTCTTTTTCTGGTCTATAATCCATGGATATAGTCCTTTCTATTTAGTTTATTCCACCTATCTCTCTGCCAGTTTGTTTCCCAAAATCTTCTCACTATCAACCCTTACTTGCATGTGTAAACAAGGATATTCCTCTAAAGTTGTTGCAATCACTTCTATCCTCCTTCGATATAAAAGTGTTCTGTAAAAGGGGCGAGATAGTTGAGTGGAAAGTTATTAAAAAAACTTTAAATGGAAACATTTTATAGGAATGAATAATATACTAATATAATATAATATATATTAATATATATATCTTATAATAATTATATACTATATATATATATATATACTATATATATGATATATTATATATTAATATATATATATAAATATACTATATTTATATATAATTAAATAAAATATATCATTATATTATATAATAATATACTATAATATTGATATATATATATATAATACCATATATATCAGATACCCTATATATTAATACATATATAGTATATATTATATATATATAAACTCATATATATGATATATAATATAATTATATATTATATAATATATATTATTGTACTTTACATTTGACAATTCATGGAACTTCTCAAAGCAAAGCAGAAAGAGAAAGAGAGACGAGAGAGTTTGTTGCTGACATTTTTTTAAAGTTTCTCAAGATTTAATTAATATGAACTTATCGAGAAACAAAGACTCCGTATTTCTTCATTCTAATATACTATATATATATATATATATATATATATATATACTATACTATATATAATACGGGCGGTCGCCCAGCATCAAGATCTATATAGCCTTCTTAAATTATAGCAAGCGCTTATAAAATATAGTATATATAGTATATAAGATCATACTATATATATATATATATATATATAGTATATATATACTTATATATATATATATATATATATATTATATATATATATATAATATATTAAATAAAGAAAGACAAAACTAAATATCAGTCGTTTTATAAAAGCGATAAAAATGATAATTATTTTTTAAAAGAGATTATTTATTAAAACAATAGAAATATTCAAAATTTACAATATGCGCAAGGGATGGCAAAATTCAACCAATATAGAGCAGCTTGCAAATATTGATATTGTACTAGAAACAAGTTAATTTCCTTGGTTCAACGCAAAATTTAATTCAAGCTTACTGTTTGAGCTAAAAATAATCATAATCTGTCAAATCCAACGTATCTAGGTACACTCATTACATAGCCCAGTCCAGTTAACGTTTGTCCCGTCTTCTATAGTACCTTACGCAGCCCAAGTCTTAGATCCTTCGCGCCATGGAGTACTGAAAGGAAGTGTTCTTACTGTACTGGTGGTGCAATGGCTGGGCAAGTAGTAACTCATCAAAAGCCTTTTTCATCGACGGAAAGAAAAGTTCAGTCTCTCCTTTAAGACTTGGGAGAAACAAGATCTTTTAAGTTCTTCACAAACTCAGTTTCTGTGCATAAACCTTCCACAATTTGTACCAAAGGGTTCTAGCTCTTTCTGTCTTGCCTTTCTAAGTGGTAAAAAACTATTAAAATTGCAGCTGTCTTTTCTTTAAACTCATCGATTGTTAATGAGTAGCATGAGGAAAAGGGTGTAGCATATGTTCAATGCATAAGGCAGGTTGTATTTTCAGCAGAAAAACCGCTAATTCCAAAAGAGGGAGGTTATTAGAATCCAGATACGGAGTCTATTAAGGATCTTCTCCAGGAAAACCTCCCGTGTGATTTGCTGGATAGTTTGCCGCGGTGCTCGCTGCCTACAAAAATCGTGAGTTATATTCTAGATCAAGTCCAGTCTGCCCCGGCCGATTTGATTAGCTTCTTTTTAAATTTTATGTATATCTTCATCTTTCCGATGCTCCTAACCATTTCCACAATATGGTGTGATTAATGTAGCTGAGATGTTTTGATGATATCCAAAGTGCTTTCGATTGGAAGAGCATTACAACTGCCTCTAAACATCGAAGGAGTACTTCTGCGATCAAATATCATAAAAGCCATGATTGAATGACCGCTACTTCTTTTTCTACTATTCTACAATCACAGAATTACACAATGAACAAGACAGCTGAGCACTCGCGCCACGATGCCACTCGACAACCAACAAATCACAAGCGCTATAGTTTCTACTTATCTTACGGTGTCCGTTGTACCTCTATCTTAGTCAACAATTTGCTTATAAACAGAGTTCTAGCCTCAAAATTTAGCGTATGCCAACTTGCATCCCTAACACACTTCACCATCTAATACAAACAACCACCTATACAGCACCCTACCAGTTTAAAATCAACACCACCCTCTTGCACAAATGACCAACCATCTTGTGATAGTGTCATCTTATACATATACTAGCTCTATGAGCCACTGATACATTCACTAGGTCTAGACATATGCGGCCACTTAATGGCACTGGAACACATTACTGCGAACTTTTCTGGACAACATCCCAATCACACATTAGGATTCATCTTCATCTACCTTTACCACATTCACCACGAACCCAGTCAACTCGCTCAGGACAAGCATTTAAAACACCTAAAACTAACTTCTTCAGTCCTTTATAGTTCACCCCCACAACAACTCACGGATATGCGGAATTTCTTTGTGAATTTTCTTGTGAATACCACTGCATAGATTTCACCTTAATTATAATGAATAGCTTTACTTACTTTAGTAACATCATTGTATAATGTTTAATGTGTTTTGTGATGGTATCAGCATTTCGGACAGGACTGAATCTTCAAGCACTCCCAGTCAACTTGATACCTTTGTTTTAAATGTGTGATAGTATTTATATTTAAAAATGTATTTGTTATTGTAAGAGTCGCTAACAAAAAAGACCTATAGTTGATGTTAGTGTTGGAGACATAGTTATCTATTCAAAGGAACACTTTACCTCCACGTGCTGTGCATTATATAAGCACATGAAATCTTACATATTACCTTAAAGCCAGTAAAATTCTAGTTAAAGATTCAAAAGTAGAATGGTGGATACCTAATTAAACACCACCCTAAAAAGGATGGCCAGTGCGCTACTGCTATTGACTCTAACACGTTAATTCACAGCCTTTATTATTAATGCGTTATTCTTGGAATCCCATCAGGTTCTCGTTTATATTTTCTTATATATCTCAATTGCATTCTTTTATTATAGCTGAAACAACTTGCAATGAGTCGCTTACAGTCATTTCGAACTCTAAAATAATACATAGGTTATATATTATCTACGTCTAAATTGGCATTATTTATCGCTAATAATGGTTTTCATTTGTATATGGCGTATATTATCTCATTATGCCCTTATCTCAAAGTACTACGCTTTTATTATCTATTGTACAGTTTAATTATTCTACTAATAAATGTATTATTTTATAATACAATATATATAATGTCATTCCCCAAATACTCATTATCAAAAACTCATCATCATCGCCAAGGCATCTTTTATCTTTTGTAAGTCATAAACCTCCTATTACTTATATGAATACTATGTCATACTGAATATTATTTTGTATATCGGGAATTTCTATCCCATAGCTAATTTAGATTATAAACACTCATATAAAAATATAATGAATTTAAATGCATTTATAATAGTTATTAAACAAAATAGGCTATGAATACAGGGTACATCAAATATTAAAATGCACTTCGATATATATAGATGTCAATACATTTATATAGAGAGGCAGTATTATGAGATTTCACACGTGACCTAACTATTTGGAAGAGCGATTTTCTCCATAATAACTTATTATCATTTAAATAGATTTATTCCATAATAACGTTCAATAATATATACTATTAATCAAGGAAGAGAATTATATATTAACAAAGCACGTATTATATTTAATTTAAATCATATATATATACAGGCCGCATATTTGAGTAGTGTGAGAGGCCCTGTATAATGTCGCACCTAGTAATCTCAATGTTCTTATTTTTCATGAGTTCATAATAGTTCCAAAATCATAACTCAGCTATTCTCTTGTTCCTTATTAAACTTTCATTGTATATAATTATAAAATACGATATACAAGAATCCTTCCTACAAATACGTCATCGGAGTGATAACTATATTTGAATATCTCGATGAAGAACAAAATCTTTGCAAGTCCCGTATCCCTGTAGTAGCGAAGGCCTCGTAGTATCGAGTGTGAGTGGTGCCTTTATCGTGCAGCTCAGAGTAGACACACAGATTAGTGCAACAATATACATCAGTCAATAACAAGTGGAATTTTTCTCAGAGCGTATGTGTGTGCAATATGTGATAGGATAATTAATTCTAGTCGAACATCTCTCTGTCCACAATCTTCAATATATATATATAGGGCTTATCTGAGGTGTACATGATCATAGCTCTGGAGCAATATGATTCAGTAATCACACGTGAGACCCGGTGATAACCGGTTCACCTCGCCAGCTTTGGAGCATTGAAGCTCGCGTACCGGATCAGAAGTTCAAGACCGGTGATATCCTACCCCTCGATCTCTTGTAGTATACACATACACAGCTCTCTCTTTCCACTAGTTAAGCAAGATAGATAGTGGTGACGCAGTAACACAGATAGAACACACATCGATGAAAGTCCAGTGTAGCTTACAATTTATTGAAGATATTGAGAATGCACTATCTCTAGCATCTAGAGTCCTGTATACTTCTCGAGTCGAGTGGTCTCAGTGACCACTGGACTGTGTCCACTGAGCCAGTGTGCTAGATCATGGCATCGATTCGTGCGTACGTTCACAGACTACTATATCTATTGTGCTTTTCAATAGTGATACAAGTCCGGAGTGTTTATTGCACTCCTGTCTCTGCCTCCGTGCGTTGTATACTTACTCACACTTAATAGAAATATGCGTGGTGCTAATCTCACTCCTGAAGCCAGAGAAGAATCTCGATGCTTAACTAAGCGGTAAAGTCTCGGTATTAGACACGAGACCGCCCCGGATGCTCGTGAGGAACTACTTCCTTCATGAAACCGATGCTGTTAATTGTTGAGGATATAGAATTAAGTAAATATGCGAAAAACTTAGCTCAAAATATGAGCTACTCTCTTTAAGCGCACATGATAGTATTATCATGACACATATGATGTGATTATTATATGTATTTCTAAGCGCAGTTCGATGAATTGAGAATTGTCCTGCGTGAAAGTAGTAAAGACATATATTCATGTCTCGAATAAAATAATTATAGAGTTCTTTAAGAGCTTCAGGAATACAACATCTTCTTCAATTGAAGCCACTCTCAGGAAGCACTCGGTAATTCTCGTGTGTGCCTCTGTAGCAGTCAGAGTCCGAGTGTAGATGCACGAGTGTAGACTAGTGCGCAACGAGCACTCTCACGAACTCTCACTGTGTATCGTGACTGTCATTTACTGAATACGCTAGCTCGATTAATAAGCTTTACAATATCTGTGACTCAGTCAGTGATATGTAGAGCTTGTGTCTCATAGAGTGTGTGATGGTGGGTCTCTATGTTAGTCATAGCGTTATTTAGTCAATGGGCAGTTAGAGTAGAACTGAGAGTTCGTACATTTCGTAATTAGTCTAGGAGTCTAAGGGAGCGATCAATTGGTATTCCTCCTCGTCTCCTCGAGCAACTCTCCGTTGTCCAGAGTTCTATAATCTGTAGAATCTTACCTTTATCATATTAATCTACAATTATTCATCTTTCTGTGTAATATAGAATAAAATAATGTATTTATGCAAGGAAGTGGAATCTGAGCAATTTGAATTTTAAGCATCTCGGGAGCTCGTGGATAGCTACTGTGAGCTTATGAGCCCGGTGAGCTCGGAGTAGAGCCTCGGTGATCCGTAGCAACTAAGTAGAGCACTCACGTGATAAAGCAGGAATGATCATAAGTACTCACATATTTTTTTAATAATAGAACAGAATAAAAAAAATAAAATATATTTATTGAAGCTATGTGATAAGAATACCTTTTTTGAGATGAAGTGATTGTAGAGTTTGCTTAGTGAGTGAAGCATATTTTATTTAGAATATACTGAGCTAATTATAGCGTTCGGTACTACTGTAATTCTAAATCACACTGAGTGTCAGACCTGAGGGTATACCTCAGTTGTTCACAGTACACATGATCTAGCCATGAGATCGTTATAGAACAGATATATAAGAATCTACACGACGCATTAGTCAAGACAAAAGCGTATGTATGAAAACTCTATTAAATATATATGCTAGATTGTTGTATATGTGATTAAGCATGATGTTTTAGAGTTATATATGCAAGCTAGGACCTCTTGGAGATGGACAAGTAGGATCATGTAGTTAATATGTACAGTTAATATACTATGTAGCCAGCAGAGTTACCAAAATGGTGTATGACTCGTGAATGAGAACTCTAAGACCGTAAGACACGTACGTTACCAAGTCTCCAATATGCCAAAGATCTGATGAAACTGGAGAGATCTGACTCACTCTGGATATCTGAGACAAGTCGTGTTGAGATAGTAGGTAGACGCACGCTCTCTTTCTATTCTGTTGTACTAATACGAGTTAATCTTTTTGTCCTCATGACTATCTATTGATTCCTATATCTATATATACATATATATCTGGAATTAAAGATCTGGATACACAATGTAACTGAGTAGGATATTCCTAGAGAATAGCATCAAGATGCTCACAGGAGAAGCGCGCATATGATATTGAAAATATTACCACTCGAGTTCTATATCTATCAATAATTAATAAGTTTACATTCATATAAAATGAGTGAAGAGGACTCTCAGTATAGGTGTGATACTCATTTGTGACTACTCCGTAAGTCATCTTCAGCCTCTTTTTATACACTAGAGTATTCTACCGCTGGTCATTGTTGACCAATTCGGTATTTTTTTATCAATATCATGACCTTGACCTTAATTAATTGGGCCTCCAAAATTTATCCTGTCCTTGACTCTATATTTGTAGGGCTTGACCTTTTTGTTGTACATATAATTACATGTAATTTTTTACCTTAACTTTTTATGTGTCTAATCTATAGATTACATTTTTTAGATTACACTCTAATATTTAGAATTTTTCTAAGATAACACCTCTTTATTTGTTTTTAGTTAATTTTCTTTTATTTAAGTATTTTAATAGGTATTTATTAAGTGATATCAATATTAATAGTTTCAATAGTTTCAATTGTTGTTATATTTTATTTCATAGTTTCATGGAACTATTGTTAATATTATTTATAGTATTAAAGCACATACCTTGTTAAGAGACTTGTCGTCGCCATTATTGGTTATAAAGCGAGTTGTGCATTTAAGTTAGCTTCTCATTATGATTTACATATTCGTGTCGTGCGTACTGTACGAAGGGTGTGAAATCGCATAAAATTCATATCGGTCCATCAGACCTAATACTAGTCATATGGATGAGTACGTGCGTAACAACTATATACAAAATACCTCTCGTAGTCCCGTCGCATTTACTTAAGGCATAAAAAGTAACTTTCAAAAACACAAAGATCCACTGCGGTTCCAGCCAATACATATATGTATACCTGCCTCAGTCCTGACTTTAGAGTACGCGTCCTCAAAACTAGCTCAATATTCTCCGTGACGCAACTACTTAAATATATAATCACATATGAGTGACTCTCACACACTATTCATATAACCTCCTTAATAATATTATACTTAAGAGTTCATTCATTTTTTAATTTCTGAGCTTAAATACATTCCTTGATTAAAAACATTTATTAGTTAAATTCTTATTACTTTTTCAAATAACCATTTCAGTAAGAGAAAACGAATAGAAAATTCTGAATATTAATTCTTCTCATCCAATTGTATATATAAATAGTATAAATATTATATCTTATAATATTTTTATTTGATATGTAAGAAGTAAAAAAATCCAGAAAATATAAATTATATATATAATAAATTGCTATTTGATATAATTAATTATTTACCTACAATATATATGTACTGAATAATATATTTATTAAATAAACATAAACTAATTTGATCATACCTTAAAGTACTCATGAGATGTCACCTCTCTCCAGCTGGTATCAACATATCTCATAGTGTATACTGATCAAAGTTTTCCTACTTAATCCTAAGCACTACCTATAATCAGTGTATTGGTTCAGTAATGCCTTTTGTGTATTTCACACTGCTTTAACTTTCTGCTCACTTCTATAGCTGCTTTAATCTATTCTTTTACTGCTTCTAACTTTCTGTCTGCTACCTGTTTAATCTATTACTGCCTCTAGTTCTGCACATTTTATCGTGTCTGTTTTACTGTTATCAACTTCTGCTTTACATGTTTTATACACTCACACAGTTTTTCACTAGCACTCTCTCACTCATACCTTATCTATGATCTACTCAACATTACATACCTGTAAACAGTAAATCAGTAAATCAATAGAGCGGTGTTACCTAGCACCAAAGGGGGGATTTAGTAGTAAGCTTTGTTCTTAGCTGCTAACTCATGTTTTTACTGCTTTAACACTACATATGTTCTTTACTGTTTTAACTCATAATTTATTATTATTATTATTACTATTTTATTCTTAGTGCCATTTACTGCATGCCTATTATTTAACACCATACACCACACACACACACACACACACACGCACACACACAACATCCGACAATGACTTTACAGTCATATTTCGCCTTAAATATATGTATCAAAATAAAATCAATTAAATGAGCAAGCCAGATAAATAAAATCAATAATTGGCAACACAATGATAATAAAATAGAAATAAATGGAAACACACTGAAAATAAAAAATATTAAGGTATCAAAAACTGTATAGTAAACAAATAAATTTATTGTGGAGTATCATATATAGTCTCATTAGATTTATTTTAATCTCAATTTCATATAATTTGATATATCAATATGCATATATTTGAAAACATTATTCAGCATATTACTCATCTCATCTCAAAACTTCTCGCTTTTAATGTCACTAATGTGAATTTCACACACAATGGATATCTATATCGTTTCCTCACAGTACATTTCTGTTCCCTAGATGATCCCTCTGTATGTCTCTCTGGGCTCGTACTACCTAGAGCGACTATATGCAACTCTCGAATTTAATATATGAGAAGTTAGTTTACTCATTAATGCAAACCTTTTAAATATGCCGTGAGATTTATAAATGAACATTTTCCTAGTTATTCGGTTTAAATATTATATCATGTTATAGTTGGTGCGAATGCTTCTTTTTAATATGACTACAGTGCTGTGAAGATGTATGTGATGTTTCTCTGAGTGATTAATTTTAACATCTCTCGTTTACATTGTTGGGCAAGGTTCTTCAGTGTATAAAGCTGTATTAATTTCTTCTGTTGAAGTGAATAATTCAGTCATCTATTTACACTCAATCATTTGCGTAACGGCTAATGCTGTTTACGTCTGTATACCCTTGTGCATATGGTTAAGAAATATATTTAATTGTCGTCGTTAACACCTAACCATAATCACGTAAATTTGAGTTTATTTTTCGAACATATCCTTAATTCATACTTATCTCAGTAGATAAACTTCTGCACATATGCCTAATGCGAAGACCTTTAAACTTATGGTTGCTGGCTGTCTTTCGTTCCCACCGTTAGAATCCTTTGCTTAGATGTGACAGCATACACGTAGTCTATCTTCTTTATCGATAATGGAGTCGTAGGACTTAGACGCACAGTGCAACACAAAACTATTAAGCTATATACTCCAGGCCCCTATTTCATACAAGTTCATCGGTTTCTAAGATAATTTACACTATAGTATCAGAGAATATATTGACCTCTCTATATACTAGAGCGGTGTAAAACAGCAACTAGGTCGGAAATATAATCCACTCATGTATATAGTAACAGCTGCATTGACCTAAGAGAATCTAAGAGGATGAACTTATATATGTATCCTTATCTGCATTAGCGTAAGCTGGTAGAAGGAATGATCACCTGGCGAGATTCGTCAAGGCCTGAATATAAGCTGGTAATATATATTAGATAAGAGTAACCTCTCGCGTGCGCTCGTACTGTCTAAATACCTAATACGAGAGTTTATTATGCGTCTCATAACAAATGTGAGTATATCTCTATACACTGGCAAGACTCAGCTCCATCTGTCGACGCTATTATATTTCCGCGAGACTGCTGCGAGTAGCTACCGAGCTCCATCGCAGTGAGCGTCGAGTGCGTGTGTGAAATACGTATATATATCTAGTTCCAATAATGATGAATATGATATCGAGAAGTGTTTTAGCTATATAACTGACAACTACCAGGTATATATTTATAATAAAAATAAAGATTGTCATGACGATACAACTATTAGTTTGTTTACATCTCTCTCAAGCTAACGTACCTTGCGAGGAATATCAGTCAAGATTATATAGATATATTCAGTACAGATTTTATCAGGAGCCTGTTCATTCCTTTGGTCATACAACACTCCTGTATTACCCAAAGACTCTTAGTATCTCTCCCATCTATCTCATACAGAAATGAAGCTATATATAAGAATATTCCACTCATATAAAAATAGTACAGTAGTTTACGTTTTACAATAGTAATAGGTATTTTAAAATTCTCTCTCTCCTCATATATACCTTGTGCTGTAGTTATATATATTGATATGTATATATAGTCTATATACCACCTATTACGTTTATCTATGGAGAAGAATTTACTATACTATCTGGTTACTGACAGTATGTCATAGTAATTGACAAGACCATTATATAGATACACATCTTTTTGAATATAAAATTGTATCCGTGTCGTGCAACATAATTGTTTTAAGTAGGCCACATCACGCGATAGACAAATGTATTTATTCTCAAAGTGAAAAATATAGCTCAGAATTCATTCTGTAGTCTATTAGAACAATGTAGTTAATTCTTATTGTGATATATGCTCAACAACAAAAACATACGAGGAGTAATCACTGACAATAAGTGGTGAGATAATCATTTTCTCACTAACGTATATAAAATTTTACCAGTAAGCAATATATAGCAGATGGTACAAGCCTTACCTTACTAGGATATACGATTGTTGGTTCCACTAGTCTGGTGAACTAAGTGGTTTATGTCCTGTACATATAAAGAGACCATATACAATGTAACGGTGGAAAATTCTCACAGATACTTCAATTTGAAGCCTCCTTCTGTCGGCCGCCAGCACTCTAGAATCGTATAGGCGATACTGCTATCTCGTCACCCGATTTATACTAGTGCTCTCACCCTACCTCTGTTTGCATTTTTGCTAAATGTTTCATGTTACAATAGATTGATAACATAATCCTATCCACTTCTCAGTTCGTGAAATTATCATGCATAGTTTTCTCTTACAAGACAGTCGACTAATCACACATAACGTGTATTACTAATACTTGTCGCAAATCGCTTTTCCCATATTCTACATGTACTGTCATACTCCTTGTGCACTTGATAGAGATCAGGTAATCTCTAAACATAACTTCTTATTGGTTGACTGTTATCTTCATAAGACTATGAATTTGCTGTCGTGGAGCGACCTTCTTCTAAAAATACAAAATCAAACTTTACTCTATCATGTCTATGTGAATACATGTCTAGTTACAGCATAATCGTGTAGAAAAGAATCTCATATACAATTATTTCTTCGTTCATGTGTGATTTACTCTCCAGTTGGAGTTTGTGCGCGAGCTTCGTCTGTATTTCTAGTTTCTTCACTCATTTGCTTATTTAACTCAACGTTTGCGAGATGGGCGGACGATAAACATACATCATTATAGAGATCTAGAAGGACTGATAAGAATCTGTCTCTATGTCTCGGTTATTCAACTGATATATCGACAACGTCAGTCGCTAAGATTATAGCACCTAGTTTATAGATTTTCTTAATATTTGACGACTGCCTATCCCACTCTCTCTGAGTTGTTTCGATCTGTCGAGCGCTGGAGATATATTATTTTTCTATGATCTGTGGGTATATATCATGATTACAACTATCTATCATCAATGTGAGATAAGTGAATTCAATCCTCTCTCATGTTACGTCTCACTCAGTTGTGGCCATGTATGTATTTTCTATGATCATATTAGTGTGAACTTTTCTATATTTTATATATATCCATTATGAATTACTGTTATAAACTACAATGTCCAATATATAGGTGTGTTAATTGAAGTTTTATAAGCTCTCACTCCAATACTCATTTGAATCTTTCACTCACGAAGGAAGTCCATTATTCTCTCTTCTGAAATTTCTCCCTTCTCTAAAGTGTGTTATGCATGAGTTATCAATAGTAAACTGACTCCTCGTGCGATCTATATTAAATAACATATGTCTTATGCGTAGTATGCGTACAGATCACTATATCTCATAAATACATAAATAAGTCTCATCCCGGGTTAATACACCTATAGTTGCGTGTTAAAATCGTAGATTATGTAAAAATTCCCGCAATACACTTTTGATTTTACCAACCTTGTCGTTCGTGGGATCAGCACGAGATCAGACGAAGATGTGTGATCTGCGAAAAGGGTAATTTACCAAAAGGACAACGTAGGGAAGATATTCTCTCCGCTATACTAATATATTTCTCATGACTACCTCTCGAGGGTAGAGAAAAAACTCTCAGGTAAGAGAACAGCAAATCGTCAATTTAAGAAATACAGTACAAATCGTGAAAGGAGCCATATAGCACTCCACGGAGAAATAATAATTTACAGCGCAACAGTGACGTCTAGTGGAGAGAGCGAGATTAATGTCCTGTTATTAGAGTGATAAGGCGTATTATTTGTCACGTTTAATTCGGTGTGTTAGGTCTAGTAATAAATACCATGCTGTACTCTCATAGAGAACAGTTAGCGCGAACATTCGGTAACAATTAACTCCCGTAATGACTTCGAAAAAGTCTATGTTCCTGACAAGCACTAATCTCTAGAAGCTCGATCGCCTGAACAATATCAGGTACGACATTAAGTATCATCAGCTCGTGTTTGTGACTAGAGATACTTGCCATTTTAAACATACTTAGACGTTTACTCCTCGCAACACCTTATATATGCAAAGCTGCGACATCAAGTATTGTAATTATAGATGATTGACTGCTTACGATGTGTTTCTGTATTCAGTCAATATACATAGAAGAGTAAATATAATATCCAATGAGGAAATAATGATGTCGCGAACTAGAGTCAGCTAATACTGCGTTTCTTAATATCTAGTCATTCAGTTGCACTCCCAGATCAGAGTAATACTGAAGCCTTTTTGAATTGCTATACTTATCTCAGTCGAAAGCGCGCCTAGCGCAGGCACATCACTCAGAATACAGGTCATGTAATGTCGATATATTCTTACTGCGCTCTGCCAGTCGACATTGCTCATACATAGGACACATAGTGAGCTCAAACTATAACTATACATAGAGAGCACATGACAAGTATTATCTTATATCGATCTCCTTTCCTCTTTCTCAAAGCTTATCACTATATATATGTATTTATAACGTCGTTCGAGAATGATAGCGTAAGAATAATATATGCAATATTGCTCGCGGCTATCTACGGCTTGGTGCAGAATAATAATATATCATGTATGGGAACACTGATAATATGTATCTATCACATATTGATGCATGGCCTTATACCCTCAATATTCAAACTATCTCGGAGTATAAGTACCGAGCCACCTATAATAAATGCATAGCCAGTACGTTGATTGCTGATGTGCCCCGTTTATCAGGCTACTATCTTCATTGATCACATAAATGTACATACGTTAAGGTATTTGCATGTGAAGTCTTATAATGCAACTTACCACACATTCCGCAGTAGTAGGAAGTCACGAGATTGCATTCTATCTACACCAGCGCAACCAAAGTGCTAGATGTGATACCCCCTCTCGTAGCAAAGCTTTAACCATTTTTAAGTTAAGCATGTCGCACCGTGTATTGCAGTGCAGTTTCGATGTCAACATGACTTCTAATTAGACTATGGTTCTGAAAAAATAACTGCTAACTACACTCGATAACTCAAAAAAATAAATTAAAATACTCACTCTCCTCTCGGATAATATTTTCTCGGTGACGAACATACTGCATGTGACCATAAATCTCATTCTTGTATGAATCTACACTGAGGTGGAATTCGTAGGAGTCAGCTGAAATAATAATGGCGGAGTTAACTCTCACGTCAGGGCACAGTGGTCTCCCCAAAATCTGCAACAGTGCCTGAGAATAATATACAGAAGAGAGGTAGAATAATTAGAAGTTACAGTCTCCCTAGTGTCTCGTCTAGGTGTTTTATAGTCGGTACACCATAATGCACTGGAGATCCTGTGCCTCCTGTCGGCAAGCAAGTGTTACCATGGGTGCAGTGAATTAGTTTAAAATAAACTCTA
>JABUQX010091348.1:5000-22500 GCA_015478945.1 Trachelipus rathkii | reverse complement strand
CAAAACATTTGTCTTATGTTGATCTATAATATATATATTAATATATTATATTAATATATATATATTATATACATTATATTATATATAATTAAATATATTGAATAATAATAAATAACATAATTATCGCTGTTATTTATAGTATATATAATATAATTATACTCATGAAACAGATTATGTATATAAATAGATTTGACTAGTTAATAAATAAAATTATATGAGTCAACCGTCATAGAAAAATATTTATTTTATAGCCTTGCATAAAGTATCGGTCATATTAAATTTAATATTTTTAAGTTTATATTAAGAAAATTATTCCTTAATAATATAATTGATTATCCTCATCTATTGTGGAAAGATATGATAATATATTAGATAGAAAATATGCATATGGATGAGTTGATGACGAGTAGTTATTTGGGGCGTAAGCACATATCACATTTACACAGCGGCGCATAGGTAGATTTTGTAAAGACTCGATATTCTCACAGTTAGTTTATTTAACCCAAAACGCTTTGTGCTACTCCTCTTAACCAAAAGCTTATAGGAGGAAGTCTCTTTTAATTTCAGTAGTTCTCATGTTAAAGTATTAATAGTGATAAATTTTACAGACTCTGGCATGTTTTATTGAAAAACAATTAATTCTCTGTGTTTGAGCAAATATTTATAAACAAACCCAAATAAGTTCGCGGTGTGTGCATGAGAGAAAGCTAGCGGCCCATATTTATTAATATATAAGGGGATTAATGAATACCTTAGGGGATCCTTATTTTATATTCAAGTAAGTATTAACCATATATTGAAATTTATTAACTATTTCATAATGTATATTATATATTAGGCAATAAATAATTAGTAATATACACTTCAGAATAAGTTTTATTAATATAATAATAATTTTATAATTTTATAATATATTATATAATAAATTATATTTAATAAGATTATATTTATAGTTATTATTTTACTTAATAATTTAAAAAATAAACAGATGTGACAATTAGTAAATATCTATAATACGACCTGTCGTACAAACGTGGATGCACTCTCTGAATTCACATGATAACACAGCTCTGCTTCTCGAAGATAACACATCAATCATAAAATGCATCCTTATTTGGATATAAAGTTTTTAAGTCCACAACAGAAGTGGTTCGTGAAACAAAAGAGGTGATAATACTTGCCCTGAACTCTCGTTGTTTTCAAGTTAAAATAATAATAATTACAACGTATGAAAGTACACCCTGAGCCTATTAGGCCTTTCTACTTAAGGCTCGGTTACTTTTTGCAAGTGAGATTCATTTTGTCTAACGAATGACACTACGGATCTCCGCGCAGCGAACCATTTCTAAAGGTTAGAAACCACACGCGCTTTTGACGCAGACTAGCATATCTCTTGACAGATGAGCAGTGAGACTCAGTAGTTATGCTGATTTACACGCCGACTCGAACGCAGACTTTATTGGAGAAGTTAAAACGAAGAAATAATTAACAAGTACAGTCTCTTTATAAAACAAATGTAGTCGAGCTACGCTCAGTTCAATTCCCAAGTAGTGCTCATTCTAAAACACACAGAGAAAAAAGAAAAAAGGTCCATGAAAGAACGTGAACTGAACTTAACTAACAAGTTTTGTAGCGAAATAGTACACTCACACACACTTAAAAATAACTAACTAACGTGATCTTGAAAAAAAAAATAAAAAACAAAAAAATAAAAAAATAGAACAATAAAAAAAAATCAAAAGGTTTTTCTCTATAATAGAGAAAACTATAAAGAACACTTGTCTCCTCAAAAGGAGTCAAGGCACAAAAAAAGTTAAGCAGGTAAAAAATTCTTGAAATAAGATACAAAAGGTCAAGGCACAAAAAGGTCAAGGACAGGGTAAAAATTTGCGGCCACAAAAAAAGCGTCAAGGTCAGTGTATAAGAATACCGTGGTTGGTCAAGATGACACACAGCTCGTCATCCAAGGTGCTAAAAAAGGGGAGAACGGAGCCTCACGGTGTCAAAATTGGGGGTTTGTAGATAGCCTACTACTCGACCTTCCGATGATCGAGCATAGAGCAACAAATGTGTGAGAATATAATCGCGAATTACACTTTGACAACCACAGCACAACATTAGCTTCTCACAAGGACTTATGATAGTAATATCCGCTATACATCGAGAAACTAGGCTACCCTTTACCAGATATGGTAATCTATATCACATATCCAATGATAACTATATATATTTTGTGACTTTATTATTTTTTATAATAATATTTTATAAATGAATGAGTAGCTATTACCTTTCTAAATTATATTTATTTCATATATCAATCTCTAATAAAAAGGTTTAGTATCTTTTTTTTACCTTCTCGGTTCCTATATACATATAATTTTTACTCTCAGGTATGTAATTATTTATATAAGATGATAATAATATATATAATCAATAATTAATAGGCAAAGCGTACTTAGATAATATAAAATACCTTCTAAAATAATAACAGTATTGAGCGATTCTAATAATTAATTAAACTATATAATACCCATACCGAAGGGTGAGTTACTGAAAACGCGATGTAATACTATTAAGATAAAATAAGACAAGTATTAAAGTAATAAAAATAATAGATTATTTTAAAACTACCAAAAATAAGAAATGCTCTGCAGATAAATTATATATTAATGAGATTAAGTTATTATTTTAAATTTGATTGTCTACTATAATTATAAAATATCGTAGACAATAACTGATAACTTAGGTCTGAGCCACCCGGAATGCACGAATGTCGGTTATATATACTCTCCAAAAAAAAATATCGACATGGTAGACTCTATAAGAAGTAAACACTATCATCAAGCGGTGGGGGGCAGTTGATCTCGACGCCTCCCCCTTTTACCTAAGTCTTTGGTTTGTTTTTCTTTTGCTTGCCCCCCCCCTTGGACAGACGCCAATAGTGTTCCTTTGAGGTAAAGAAGTTACAATGAATATGAACTTTATAATGTTAACTCTATTCTTTATCACGTTGATAAAGAATCAGAAATATTAAAATAATAATAATTAAAAGTGATATAGTATATATATATAATGATAATACTATAATAATTAGATAACTAGATATAATGAACGATTACACGAGTGAGTTTGCCCTTCATCGGGCAGAGAAAACGCTATATAAGATGAGTACAGATGACTAATCTCAAGGATAAAGGTACTTAACAATTTCATTTAAGAGGAATAATTTACTACTAAATATATATGAATTGCAAATTATAATAATAGTATATGTGCTATTAAATAATGAGTCTTATAATATAAATTTATTTTTGACTATTTACAGTTAATATATAACTTAGTACACCAAACCTCTCATTATCAATAGCTGGATTGGTTTAGTTATAATAAAACACCAGTTAAATTAACAAATCAGAAAATAAGATACATTAATGCAGGATATTACATACTTGTGCAATATTATGGGTTACATTTGGGTAAAAACAAATGTGTGAACTTCGGCGACAAAATTCTCAGATAGATGAAGAGTATACTCATCAATAACTCACAAAAAAGTAGAGACAATTAAATTTGTGAATTTTAATAATATTATGATTTTTTAATTATTGTGTACGAAGAGTTTTTATTAAGTTTAGGGGGGAACACCTCCCATTCCCCAAGTTCTCAGTTTAGATCAAATTTTAAATTGAAGCATTTTATATAATTAATTTTTATATTAGGTTTTGTTTTATCTTCACCAACCTCCTTGCGACAGAAGGCAAGAAAAAATGTTAAAGATGACATTGGCAACTCGATTTACTGACAAATGGTACCATTCGTACCGACTGGAAAAATATGATTTTAAGAAATAAATAATTAAAATAGCCTTAATTATTGTTATAAAATAGCGTTCTAGGGATTAGTTAATTTACTAAATTTCAATCAAATAAATTTCTAGGTACACCACCTTTTATCAAATATATTCCAAAACTCGCTACCAAGTCATAAGAAAGGGACAAACATCTGAAATTCAAAATGTAAATATAAAAACTGAATACTTATAAGGGAGGTGCAATTTATATAAAAAAAAAAAATTGTGGGGGTAAAGAATTGAGAATACGATGAGGGAAGGTTTTTAAACGCTAGAGAATTTTTACTGATTGAGAAATTTTTATAGACTATTTTTGGAGAGTGACTTGAACATGAGAAGTCATCAGTTTACGAAAAGGCGTTAAAACCACCCTTATTTAGCAAGTGACTCGAAAAGTGACGCACAAAACAGACGGTATATCCATGACAGCTTTTAATAATAACCATTAGAATGTATATTAAAAAAACCAAAAAATGAGGAACTCGAGTTGTCAGCAATATAATTAATAAAATGTTTTTACACGACATAACACTCCTCACTAGGTGCAACACTGAAACTGTCAAATAGCTAACTTTACGTGAATATACGAGAGATAGAGAAGAGGACCTATAACTTAAATTTCTGAGATAAATTGCTGTGAATATGATTTCATATCTCTAAGATTGTTTCTGATATGTAAATGGTAAATAATTAATGCGTTGATACTGCTCTCACAAAACAAGGTCCTGCTCTATGTTGCCAAACGCTTCTTATATAATATAAACGGCCACCACTCTTTAGGACATAGACGAAAACGAGATGTGGGTGAGAGGATAGTACAGGTATATACTTTTTGAGATCTCCCTAGAATTAAACTACACAAGTTTTTAGTAATACAAAAAATATTTTTATTATATGGGTGATGTATACTGCATATATTCATGTCTTTCCTGCTAAATAACAATGCTCTCAGCCACGAAAGCAACTCACACCAAACTCTCATAGGAGATTTTCTCTAAACTGAATTAGAACGTCATTTCTCGAATTTGCATACTTCCTATCTTCTGCTGATCCACCTAAGGCTTAAACTATATCAGGTAGAGTAGATGCTCACAAGAGGTGCACCGGTCCAGACCTCCATGCTGCCTGCGACACGCAAGTCTCGGCTCACACTGTGCCATATTAAAACAGAAGAGAGCTCCTGTTGGTCAACCCTCCCAACACTGCAACTTATGCACCGATCTTTTTGACGGTTACCCAAAAAAAGAGACACATCGAGTATATAGTTAGTCAAAAGATAACTCACTGTCGTTCCAGATAATCACTGTGAGTATCCAGCCTTCAAACTCAGGTTCCAGACAAGGTTGAAATAGTATGGGTACAAAAAACACTGCTATATACAAAAAATATGAAAAGGTACTTTGCCACAGTATACCAGTTTGACAAAATAGAGGGGGGTAGATAGAATTTGAATAAATGGCTTCAAACCCTATCCCCCTTGGTTTGTATTTAATCAAAATTTGTGCTACTTTAAATGTTATACGCGTTATATTCGAACTCAAGAGAAATGTTCTAGCAGGATTGGTCGAACAACTTAGGACGTAATGGGTGTTTTGGTTATGCTGTGTTTACGCTTATCATTAGCGGAGATAAACCATATGGTATTTTTTTGATTACACTTCTTATTCTGACGGTTGTTTGAGTGACGGGTAAATAGTCAAATACACGTTCATAACATCCTCCACAATATTGAAATAGATTAAACCGAACGGTATGATTGGGTGATTCGACCAATGAGCACCATAACTATAGGGGTCCTCCTGGTTCATCGAGGTGTTAGGAGAGCAACTCGCGGTCGAACGAAGCTCACATTCTCTTCATTTCATTAAGAGCTATGTTTAAGTGGTTATATGAGGAAAATCAGGTTACTCATATTATTTACTCTCTCTCGTAGCCTGCTAGTGTAATAAGAGGTGGGGGTGGTTCACTGGGTCAATTCGAAACCTTTTGAAATGTAGGGTACCTCAAACACAACTCCTCATCAAATGTCTGCTTCTTGTTACATGAGTGTGCTATAGCACAATCTCTCGCCATAGTTCTTTTTTCGGAATAGGACGCAGAAAATGTAATTAGACACTCTGTCCTGCACTCTCTCTTTGACTTGTCTGCTGAGCCTTTAAAGTTCCCATATATCCTTCAACCTCCTCTCCTTAGAAATCAACATATTCAAATTACAACCAAATGTTACGAGTTGAGAAAGGTTCTTATTTTAGTATCTGATAAGAATAGACCATGGGTAGTGGTAATCTTCTGACTGCTGTTTGGTGACTTCTCAGTTGCAAATTTACTCCATATTGTTAAAAGAAGAATCGAATAGACATTAACTATGTGGGCCCACAATAGCTCTTATAAATCGTACGTTTATATACAATTCGACTTTGAAATGTGTGTCATCACGCACTTTAAAAAGTTCCAACGAAATTGCGAGTTCTTTATCTCTCTATAAACCGATACAGGTGGTATGAATGACGTTTACATCCTACAAACTCTGAAAACTCATGTATATGTTCTGCCTTTTGACTAAAATTGTACGAGATCTCAGGTCAGTAGAATTAGTAGTCTCTTAGACAGAACTCTTGTACAAATAAATTGATTCTGTCTCTGGGTTTGTTTGACTGTTCGTATCCAGAATGACTAGCATCCCACTCGTCATCGACAGCTGTTCGTTGCTTTAAAGGCAATTTTGTTACCAAAATTGTTTTTCTTTTCACCTAGTGCAGTTTTTATCTCCAAGACTTCCTATACCAACAATTGATTTTTCTGCTATCAGCAGTTTTTTAATAAGTTTGATATAGCCAACTCTCTAAATTAAGATGAAGATAATCTTTCTCGAGATTAATATACTCATTATATAGTTAAAAAAAAATAAAAAAAAAAGAATAAACGAAATGGATGGGATTTCTAGAAAATATCACGAAAAAAAAAAAACAGAATTGCAGCTCTGCTGCTACGTGGCTGTGACACTAACTGATTCACCAAAGCTATCCTCGCCATCAATCCTATGAGTCACTGGTAATTTAATGGACCCTCTCTGGAGTGCCAATTGGTATAATTTATTACCCGTTCCCTATACGTATAGGGCTCTTTTATACGCCAATGAGAGTATATAATCAACGCCTATCTAAGTTCTCGTGTCAGCTGTCAATTTAACCGAGAACTGATATGGAAACTCGACCTCACTCATTTTCTATTTATCTCAATACTTCTCACAAATCCTTTTTCCTCATATGTAAATAATACATTTTATGAGACTAAATATCTATTATTTTGTTTGTTTATATGTAAGTATATATATAAATATTTTACTAAATAAATATATAATCATTTTTATTATATATTATATTAATATATATTATATATTTAATTCAATTTAATATAATTAAATATATATATTTCTCTATATCACTAAATTTATAAAAAATCTGATACCAATAGATAAATAAAATTCATTATATAAAATGGAAAATTATATAATAATCCACAATTCTCAGTTATGATAAGCGCATAATCATAATGAGAAACTATATACGAATATAAATGTTGGAGTGCGGCAAGCTTGATGTTAAAATTAAATTAATATATAGTGAATATATAATAACCTATATATATGAATCCTGAGCGGTTAACATGGATCCAGTAATTTAGTTTAGTGCGTTATGATTAATTTTTATCAATTTATTAATGGTTCAAGAAAAGATTACTGAACCCTTCGGAATTCAGTAATTTTTATTAGTAAATGATGATAAGACAATATATAGAATAATTATGGTAAAACAAAATTATTAAATTAAATTAAAAACTTACCTCTTCAAAAGTAAGCATTTCCTGTTGCGGAGTGAAAAAAATTAGTATATATTATTAATTTTTCCTCCAGCCACCCATCAACTGCGGATATGCAAGGAAAAATTATATAAATCGGTAAGGGAAAAAAATTCTTTCTTGCAGGATATTAGAAGTGCTGTTTTGTTTGTTTACCACGTAAAATGCTCCGACAATTGACAAATATAAGTATAATTATATTTCCACTCACTCCTCTGAAGTACAAGGTGTATTTTACAAGATTAACTTTTTTTAATAGTTTTTCTGCGTACTAGTGAAGTGGCCTATAAGCAAAACTCTGCCCACAAAAACTCAAACCAATATGGAAGTGATCGCATTTAATCGAAAAATGTCTAGGTATGAGAGCGACAAATAATATCGAAAATACCTAGATGGTAATCTTATAACTTGTTGACACCTTAAACTTCACTCTATTCTCTTGTTTTAATGGTGTTCTAAAAGATTTGTGTTGCATTTCAGTAAAATCATTACTCGGAGTCTTCGTCGGTTACTTGTCTTCCTCTGTAAACTGAAGCCACAATACACGGATACTACTCCTTAAAAAGTCCACCCTGTATTCCTAATATATAAGTAATCTCCAAACCTCCAACATAACATATCTATACAGTGTGCTATTATTCTCAGTGTTTATCTCTATTTAAATTATCTTCTGTTGTCTTTCACCGCAACTAGAACACAATTTTTTGAGTGTACTCTACGAACGATTCATATTACTCTCCTATATCTGAGACTCCTCAAGACTAAATGTACTTCAATTACTAATCAGCTCTCAATAATCTCATACCTCATCTCCTCATTTGCAACTGAGTGTTCGCAAGATGTTATAGGCCTTACATAAAAAATTACTCTTTTCTTTCAATAGCTCCAATTGTAGTGAAGAATAAGATGGCTTAATGTCAGATGGACGAGCTCTCAAGCACATGTATTAGCGAGACCGAGAATAATCTTATCTGTAGAACGGTAATACGTACGAATATATGTCTGAGCGGGTGTCCTTCTGAGGTAGTAGAATAAGACTGTATTCGATGTGAATTGTACTTAGTGAGAGTCAGAGATAGACATTTGCTTAAATGAGGTGAAAGTTGATATAGTATTATATAAAACATGCTACCCGATCAAATAATGGGCCTTAGTGTATATCTTACACATCACCTTAGTCCTCTTGACGTGTTTTGACCGTATGTAACATTGAACGAGCTCAAGGTGGACACGTTTCCACTTGAATAGTGGAATACATTAATTTAAGAATCATCTCAAAAAGTAGTAAAAATAGGTATTAAGTACTCTCTCAAATCGCTCTAGCTCAGTCGTATTATTAGGCACGATAAGTACCTAATACTCATGAGTGATGATAGTCATAAAATTAGCTTTGTCGCTACTATCACACAAATAGATCAGAACTTCCTTATCTGACTCTAAATGAGTCAATGGTCTCAGGCTTTTATCTGTGTCACAATGAAATGCTTTATTCCGGCCCCATTATTGTATCTTGTGACACAATATATAAATGATTATAGTAACGTCAGTCCAAGTGTATGCGACACAGATAAAATATAATGTAAGAGTGCATACACCTAAAGTACGTGAGAGCTGACTAGTACTAATAACCTCACAGTGTAACTCATCAGAGGTCACTCAAATACCGAAGACTCTGACTTTCTCTCTTGCATAGCATATAGTGCATACCTCAGATATCAGTTCATCAGATATTCAGATATATAGTACCTGTCCACACCTTATATATTGTAAAATTAAAAACTCACAGTACTTAATGTGTAAAATATACCGGTTATTTACCATATTTTTTTACTAAGTGTATGTCACTTTTTTATGTTAGCCGTAGGTCTATTTAATATTATAATATTTATATATATATTATATTATTATATTATATTAATTAATAAATTATAAATTGTTAATAAATATTGAATATATATATATATTATAATTATTATTTAATAGAGATATATATATTAATATTAATATATATATAACTTATGAGTATATAAATATATATATTTATCTATAATTAATTTATATTTTATAATATTATATAATTATTTCATAATATATAATAATAAAAAGTATAATTTGTAATATATAATTATTAATATATTATATTTATATACTTTCTATAATATACTTCCAAGTTATAATTAATATAATATTAAAGTAATATGAAAATATAACATAATATTAATGAATTTATTAAGATTTAATCAGTATCACTCACAATAAATAATAATATAGTATTTTATACTCTTATTATAAATATTAATATAATATAACTTATATAGAAATATATTAATCACTGTTATCACTAATATATTATAATATTACTTAATAATTGGCAGTTTCTGATTAATCAGAAAAATTGCTGATATATATAAATGTTTATATTATATTTATATATTATGGTTCAAATAATGACCCAAATTAGTTTATATAACTAAGAACGAATTTTACATGAAAATTATTAAAGAAATGGCTACTAAAACATGAGGTGAGATATGGAATAAAAAAAATATGTGTCTAGGCATAATATAGTTCCAATGTAGAAATAAGACATAACACACACTCGGTAGATGAAAATTAGAACACTCCCACAAATTGAGATATATAATCGTAATATTTTATATATAGATATATCTGATTAATCATCTAAGCTCTGAGAAAGAACTGCTTTAAGTCATATTTGACTACATATTTTGTGAAAATAACAAAATATAATAATACGATGATAATAATTGTAAACATATGTTTCATTATTAATTAAATTTTTAATATAGTAAATTAATAATATATATAATAAAAGATATTATAATAGCCTAATATATATATAATTTAAATAAAATTAAATTAATAATGAAATAATAAAAATAAATATATATAGTGAAATAATTAACAATTAATATAATATTATAAATATATATAATATAATAATAATTATATCTTTAATTATAATAATTATAATAAATATATAATGAATAATTAATTATAATATTAATAAATATAAATCTAATATATAATGAGAAGAACAAAAAAGATTCTATACATTTAATATCTATATATATTATAATTAAATATATAAATATATATATAATTAATAATACATAATAATTACTATATTAATATATAATAATATAATATAGAAATTAAATAATAATATATTATAAGTGACTCAGAAGAATTAATAATTAATTATTAAATTACTCAATATAATAATAAATTAATAAGATGAAATAATATATGAAATATAATATAATAAATAAGAAATAGATATTAATATAATAATATATGAAAATATAAATTAAATAATTAATAAATATTAAATAGAATTTAAATAATCTATCAAATTAATTAGATCCTAAAAAAATAGTATATAATAATAAATAATAATATATACTATATATCCGATTGCAATAATAATGAGTTAATATCAAATCCTATATCTCCAATCATATAATAATTATATTTGATAAGTCAAAAAGAATAAATTAATAAAACATAATAATATATATATATATATAGATAATAGATATATATATAACATACATCTATTATTAATAAAAATTATAATAAAATAAATAATAAATCAAAGTTCATATTTCATAATATAAGAACATTTCTCAATCTTTATCTTATTATTATATAATAATAAATAATATACTATGTAAAAACTACAGAACACCACTACGTAATACAATACATCCATGAATCTACTCTCATACCTAGTTATGCTACAATCTCATAATTATAAGCGTTATAATATTAGAGTGTGTGTGCAATGGCGTGTCCTACTCACTGAAAAAATCCATATTTTTGTTCGTGTCTTTGCGCAATATCTACTCATTAAATCATAGAATAAGACTGACTACTACAGCTATATAATCACACAGTCTGTTAAGATGAGAGAACTAGTATGCTCATTTATACAATAGTGATCATTGTATGAATATTAATCACTGAAAACGGAATTGCATATACCTATGTTCTATAACAAAAGAAGCTAATCGTGAACGCTGAATCTGTTGTGTACATGTTGTTCGGACTCAACTGTGCTGAAGAGGAACGATCTGAATATTAAGTGTGTTATGATAATGCAAAAATTGACTATCGGACTAACTATTACTCACAGACTCATTAGCATACATATTTCCCTCCTCAATAGATATGATAGTATTTAATATAATTATAAGCTATAACAATTTTTACTAAATTTTTATCTTATATATTGATATAACTAATAGTGTCTTTTCAAAACTTTTAAATATATCTTTTACATAAGCTAATAATAATAATATATAATGAACCTGCCTTTGTAAAAGATATAATTTTATGCTCAAAACTTTTCAACCAATATGATTAAATCGATTATTTTTTCTGATTTACTTTCCAGTCTTTCTATAGTTAATGTTGTAGACGGTTGATGTTTCTTTCTTTAACCCAATCAATATACACCACTCAAGGTTAAATCGCAAAGATGGAAAGGTCAGATGGTTGTCTCTTCGCCTTTCAGGAGGGGGATCATACGAGCGGGACTCGAGTATCGATCCAAATCCATCCCCTCTCTGTTCTAACCCATCCTATTCGGCTCGACATCCTCTCCATAATAAAGATAACAAGAGAAACGATTAATAAACAATATTTAACATTTGATAAAAAAAGCAACTGTATAGCGTAGTTTTGCAGCCTCTTCTATTTCAATTTAGCTAACCAGCACTATGACACTCGCAGGGTATATACCACATAGTAAGTGTGCGGCGAAATTTCATTTCATGTTTTATATTTAACCTGCAACCTCTGGTCGTATTTCCATATATATTATAATATTTATTTTATATATTATATATGTATATATATATATAACTATATATATATATATATTATATATATATATATATATATATATATATATAGTTACTATGATATAATATATATATATATATATTATGGCCCGCGAAATATAAAGATTCTGGCAACTATGTTTGAACCCTGTTCGTGTTATTTTTTATTTTTTAGCACCTCAAGAAAGTCACGACAAGGGAGAGTTATAAATCGAATAGATGTTTGGCGTAAACTATATTATATTATTGTTAGATCTTTTGGGCGCTAAAATTATGGATACTTGCTTACATCAGTAAATATTGCTTACAGGCCTCTCCGAGCACTTCCGATGTTTAATTGTAGAGTTCCACTGCATAAATTTCATGTAAATATTATATTAAAACTAGAAACATTTAAATTACACAAATGGATAAAAAATATAATTTGAATTTTTTTTCTACAGATTTTGGTATTTTTTCATAGAGATATTATTAGTACTTCAATCCAGTATTATAATTTTCGGACCACCTTTGGTGTGTAATAATGTGTGTGTGCAGAAGGGGCGGTATATACTCCTGTTTCCCGTCAAAGTTTCCCGCCCATATCACACAAATAAAAAAACATTAAGTTGCTTATTGTATTTATTCAAATTTATCATTTCTATAAGTCATATATTTTAATAATTTATTACCAATTTCTGATTTAATTTTTTCTTTTTAAGGGAAAAAATGACTAACTCACTCTCCGTTTTTTTTAACCACAAATATTGCTACCAATCACTTAAAATGCTTTGAAAAACGTCATACAGATAGTACAGAATTTATTTTCAATGTCTAAAAGTATATTAAAATTTTAATTTTAAATTCTAAAAGGGAATACAGGGAAATTGTCCGACAATACTGATAATATATATACTGTGATTTTTTAAAATCATTTTTTCGATAAAAATATAAAAAATAACGCTACGAAAATCATAACAATTTGGCTTCATCTCGTTCGTGTTGGTATGAAGACAGAAACACTGTCGAGTTGTGATTCAGATTATCGATACATCGATATCAAAGTTTTTTTATAGAATTTTTTTTTCAAGGTTATCAGCGATTAGATTTTATATACAAAGTGTATGTAAATAATTAATTAAAAATACAAAAAATTAATATACAAGAGCGCGCATGGTGATATAAGCAATTTTCTTTTTTAAACAATGCAAAGTGAAATAAATTATAAATATAAAAATAAATTTTGTTAAGTAAGGTTATGTTGAGTTACGTTAGTTTACATAGATTTAAACTTTCTTTTTTAATATTTTTAAAGGTGTGCTCTTTTATTACTATAGTTTAAATTTGACTTACTAAGTTCATTTGCACTTTTATGAAATGTTGCTTCGATATCCATGCAATCGATATGTATATGGATGTGGAGGCAGATAACAGACATGATCCAAAAATTTAATATATATGTATATAGTAGCATCCATGAGGATTGGGACCTATGCTAGAAGTGACATCACAGACCAGCCAGCTGGCTCAGCTGGCTCGTCTAGCTTCTAGCACTGTATTTATATTGAGATAGGTGGCCCGAGTCTGGGTTCGATACCTACCTACCTAGCATGGTAAATCCTACTTCACGGAATATGCCCGAGTTTTGTGTCGATTAGTATGTTGTGAGGTATGCCGAGTTGATTCCCGAGGTGTTTGATGGAATCGGAGCATGCGCTGAGATGCTAGTGCTGTGCGGATTACCGCTCTAGCATCTCTAGCTTACTTTTTAATTTTCAAGGTATATGGCCCGAGCATAGTATCTACCCCTACGTTTAGAGGGTCTGCAAATCGATTCCCGGTATTACCGAGTGGATCGGAGCAACCCTTAAGGCATTTGGCCCCGGTGTTGTGGTGCTCATGTATATTTTTAGGCTTTTAAAGGTTTTCTAGTTAAGGTATCCATTTCAAACTAGCCACCGTAGTTGATGAAGGTGCTGCCTGTCTGGCCCTGAGGTTTCACGTCGCTACGTCCAAGAAGGGGAGGGGGTCCGAGCCCCCAAAACCAGGAAATGGACTTAGAAGGTTGAAATTTGGTGAGTAGATAGATAGAAGAGAACGAATGAAATAGAGTAATGAGTTTACATTAAGTGCCAGAGCACATGAACCGGAACCGGAGCTGAGGACAGAGCCAGACTGGATTTCTGGCTCCAGCTACATATTGAGACAATTGAGGTACCTTTATATATGTTTTTAATGGTGCAGAACTCATTTTTGAGGGTTTCAACAACTCCAAATGGGTTTGAGGACTCTCCTTGAAGGGGGTCCCCATTGAAAAAAAGAGGGAAAGCATAGAGTGCAAGACAGAGAAGAAGGAGGGAGAAAATAGAAGAAGAAGGAATAAGAAGAAGTCTCATATGACGGAGCAAATGAGCCGGAGGCGGAGCCGGTGTTCGAGCAGGAGTTAGACGAAAAACACAGAGTGCGTAACCAAGGAAGATTGAGGTAGGAAAAAGAAGCCACATATGACGGAGCCAAATGAGTCATTGGAAGATAGGTATCGGTGCCTGCACCGGTGCGATGCCGAGTTAATAAACATGTACTTAGCACCATAATATTGATATCCTTATATATGTTTTCAATGACGAAAAACATGAATAACATAGTTTCAATACGCTCAAAGGTGTCTGAGGACCCCAGAAAGGATCCCCAGCTGAAAAAAAAAGAAGAATTACACATAATGCATAAGAGATTGCATAATGCTGAATGACTAAGGATGATGTTGATGATTCCAGAGAAATCAGAAATGGTAAGGCCTCATTTGAGATAGGGGGCGAACCTCAAAACGGGGTTTTGCCTATATAATGAAATTTTAAATTCGATCACAATGGCTACCAATTGTTGCACAAAATATAAAGCTCAGCTCAATTATGCACCACGGGCTAAGTATTTGCCGTTCAGTCTAACTTAATCTATCATTGCCAAACAGGACTAAATACATTATCCTAACATTGTCTAACGTAACCTGACTCATATAACTTTTTAAGCACGGCCTCTCTCTCTCTCTCTCTCTCACTCTCCTCTCTTTCTTGTTTTTTTTTACTTCTTATAGCATATTTCTGGTATTTTCAGTAAGTTTCACGATATCGGCGAAAGGCGTTAGGATTAACTAATAAAGGCACACACACATGCGCACATATATATATATATATATATATATATATATATATATATATATATATATATATATATATATATATATATTTATATTTAAATATATATATATATATGTATATTGATATCCTTTGATAACTAAAAATATGGTATTATTCTATATTTGAATCAGTATATATTTTTGAAAATTTTAAGTTCAAAAATTTCTGTTCAGAAAAGTTAAGTTGTTAAGTTTGAAAATTGTTTAGTGGCAAGCTTCTGGCATAACCAGAAGCTTGCCACTAAAGAATTTTCTTTAAAAAACTTTACTTAACTTAACTTTTCTAAACTTAGAAATTTTTGAACTTAAAAAAAATTTTTTCAGATTCTTAGTTTTATCCATTTAGGAACATTTACCATATATATATATATATAGATATATATATATATATATATATATATATATATATATATATATATATATATATATATATTATATATATATATATGTATATATATATATATAATTAAGAGGGATCCATGCATCTCTGATTTTGCACATTGCCAAACTCTCTATCTCTTTATATCTCTCTCTCTATCTCTCTATATATATATATATAAATATATATATATATATATATATATATATATATATATATATATATATATATATATATATATATATATATATATATATTAATCTGTTTACAGTACAAATAAATGGCATTTATATATATTTAAACGGAGCTTCGTTCGTATGTACGTATAGCTGAAATGAATGCGTGACGTCATACTGTGACGTGGGTTTGCGTAACTGACGTACGGCTGACGTCATATATATATAAGTTATATATATATATATATATATATATATATATATATATATATATATATATATATATATATATATATATATATATATATATATATATATATATATATATATATATATATATATTGGTATGTTCGCATTGTGTTTGAAAATCTGGCAATATATGGGAATATATATATGAAACTAGCAACATGGCAGTTTAATAAATAAACTATGCTAAATAATATTAGATTTAGTTTGAAGGTATCGTCTTTATGTTAACATGTCTATAAAAGTGCGTGTATAAATGACTTATAATGTCAATTTTGTCTATAAATGAATTAATTGGTGACGAAAGTACTTTATTGGCTTTTCTGCAATATAACAAGTTAATCGTAGAAACAAAAACATGTATACACTGTGATATTCGATGTGAGTTAACTAAACAAGGACAGAAATATAACTTTTATTGTAAAGGATGCAAATCGTATTTTTCTGCTACTGAAAAAAATTCCTGGCTTGCTATTTTTTAGGTTAAGTCACTAATTCCTAAGAGAGGAAGGAAAAGAGAACATCTAGTCGGCTATTTAGCAAAATTTCAATTTCTCAAAAAGTACACAAGAGATCAACGTTTTGAATGAAGCCGTACAAAGTACCTCTAAACTTATTGAGGTAAAATATTATATAAAATATATATATATATATATATATATATATATATATATATATATATATATATATATATATATATATATATATATATATATATATATATATATTTTTTTTTTTTTTTTATTTTTTTGGATACTGTATAACTCAGTCACTTCTAAGGCAGAGGAGAAACGAGCCCTAAAATGGAGACGCACTTTTTAGCCTCGGAGCCGATGGGGGGACGAAGGGGACGTTTTACACCCCGGAGGATGTTCCGGAACCCCCGCGACACCCAAAGACCAAAGAGCGGGGGTTCCGGAGACCATCCCCGGAGGGGGGGATTAGTCCCCC
>JABUQX010091347.1:0-17734 GCA_015478945.1 Trachelipus rathkii | reverse complement strand
ATACCCTCAAACATAATTTCTTTTAGCAAATACTGTTCTTTCAAAATTATTTTTTATTCGGTAAGATACCCTCAAACATAATTTCTTTTAGCAAATACTGTTCTTTCAAAATTATTTTTTATTCGGTAAGATACCCTCAAACATAATTTCTTTTAGCAAATACTGTTCTTTCAAAATTATTTTTTATTCGGTAAGATACCCTCAAACATAATTTCTTTTAGCAAATACTGTTCTTTCAAAATTATTTTTTATTCGGTAAGATACCCTCAAACATAATTTCTTTTAGCAAATACTGTTCTTTCAAAATTATTTTTTATTCGGTAAGATACCCTCAAACATAATTTCTTTTAGCAAATACTGTTCTTTCAAAATTATTTTTTATTCGGTAAGATACCCTCAAACATAATTTCTTTTAGCAAATACTGTTCTTTCAAAATTATTTTTTATTCGGTAAGATACCCTCAAACATAATTTCTTTTAGCAAATACTGTTCTTTCAAAATTATTTTTTATTCGGTAAGATACCCTCAAACATAATTTCTTTTAGCAAATACTGTTCTTTCAAAATTATTTTTTATTCGGTAAGATACCCTCAAACATAATTTCTTTTAGCAAATACTGTTCTTTCAAAATTATTTTTTATTCGGTAAGATACCCTCAAACATAATTTCTTTTAGCAAATACTGTTCTTTCAAAATTATTTTTTATTCGGTAAGATACCCTTAAACATAATTTCTTTTAGCAAATACTGTTCTTTCAAAATTATTTTTTATTCGGTAAGATACCCTCAAACATAATTTCTTTTAGCAAATACTGTTCTTTCAAAATTATTTTTTATTCGGTAAGATACCCTCAAACATAATTTCTTTTCCTCTCTCACTTTTTCGTTAATTTTTTTTCTCCTAATATGATCTTTGTTCCGTTTTTTAAAAAATTATTTAAAATATTTCAAACTTTTGAATCATGATCGTTACTACTTAAATTGATTGTTTGTGTCATATCCTATCAATATATTAACAAAAATAATAATAAAAAAAAAGAAAACTGACGGAGGCTTTAAACATAAGAGTTCCCTGAGGGGAAACTTTTTTAAAGGCCCTAAGAAACTGATCTTATACAATACCTCTCCTGATTTATGTAGAATGCGACGAGAATCCTTGTACATATAAATTGGAGTTGGTTGCTTTTCTCCATACTTTAAATTTAAAGTGTTTAGTATCTGATCCTATCACTAAAACATCCAAAAAGCCTAAAATTGCATTTTAAGACTTTTCGAATGAGAATTTAATAGAAGGAACGTTTTTTATTATTATTAAATTTAGCAAATCTTCCGGTACTATTTTATTATCCATTATTATTGAACACTTAATCCATATAGCATATCCACATTGTAAAAACCATTGAAAATATTTAGAAATTTCTTATCGGAAAGCTCCATGAATATGTTACTCAACACCTGTAATATTGGAGGTCCAATCATGTTCAAACCTCAAATTTCGTTGAAAAAAAATCCCTACCATTAAACTCCAAAATTGAATGATTCAATATGATCCTAATTAATCCTTAGATCAAATTAAACTGTTTGGAAAAATTTACCATTTTCTTCGAGTTTAACTATTCGATTTCACCTACGTCAGAGTTAAATCTACAGATACCTTAGTGAAAAAAGAAACTACAAAGGTTTTATTTAAAAAATTTACACTTTTTATTTTCTCAGTAAATTTTATAGAATTTTTCAGATCACATTTGAAAATATGCCTCACTAGTTTAGAAAGTTCTTTTTCAACCCAAACAGATAATTTATTAGTGACGCATTTGATATTAGAAAGAATAGGACCTAAAGGAAGGCCCTGCTTATGGAGTTACGTCATACCATAAAAATATGACAGCTATGGTAGAAAGGATTTAAATGAATTAAACATTTCCTGAAAACTTTTCAAAATTTCTTTTTATCATCTATTAAAAGTATTCTGAGAATTTTTTGAAGGGTTGCTAGTAATTTCTGTATAAGTTTTCGTATCGTTTAGCAAAATTTCAGCTTTATTTATATAAATCCCCTTGTTCATTAAGACAATTTAATTATTTTTATCAGACTCCCTAATTATTATGACTTCGAAATTTTCATTTTCTTTAAACTTTAAAAAAGAGTAAAGAATTTTAGGAATATTAAAATTTGAAACTTTTACTAAATAAGAAAAAATTAAACCTTTAAGACTCCCAAATCCAACTCGGAGAACTTTGAAATATTTTGAAACTTATTAAAATTCATTAAAAATGTCGGAAAGGTACTATTATCCTCAATACCATTTATCCTAATATAGTTTGAAGTACACCTTAAGTTGTTTAAAATATAGTTTAATGACTACGATTTTAACATTTTTAAAAAGGCCGTTTTTTAACTATAGTCACTATAGGCCAATATTCTTATGAGAGTAAAATCCGAAATTCCTAAATTTGAATATTTCGTAAGGAAGAAATTTAAATGTTTCTTTAAGATGAAAAGCTCATTTATGACTCCTTCATTTATTAGGTATATACTCAAATTTTTTTTTCATAAACAGGAGGAAAAGGACAGCCTTCTTTAGCTATTATGATTTTTGGTATGAAGACTCTAGGTAAAAAAAATTAAAAAGTCTAGTTGCAACTTTTTTCTATTTGCACTTTTTAACGCATCTAAAATAGGATAAAAATTACGCCTAGTTTCGGAAACCTGTTAAGCGTGATTAAAAGATTTTCTATGAGAAACCTGGGAACCCTTTTATATAATAATAAAATGCGAAAACCACATTCAATTGATGTACTCCGACATGCTCCCCAATGATATTATTTTGATTGAATTTTGATTTTGATTTACATTACTCGGATATTATTCAATGAGCAATCCTTTTTCTACTATTTCTCATCTCAGATGACCTCTACCATACCTGTGAATTACATTTGCTAAGGTACAATGACTCCTCAAATCTGTAAATGAAAGAAAGGCAAGCTGCCAGAATGGCACTCCTTCACGAGTTTTGAGAGTGGGCTCCTGAACTGGCGCGATCTCTAGTTTAATTATTGTCTCTGTTCCTTTAGCATTTTATTATGTTCCATCTTTTCATTCTACTGTTAATAAATGAGCTTCATAACATATACACTCTTATTCCGATGTGTTAACCTTGTCTATATGTTTTAGCACTATACATAATAATAGCGTACCAAGAGAGTAAATTCAAAGGATGAGCCTCAAGAGCGTATAACCCGTTACTCACTGCAACGATCTCACTTTTCTATGTCACCCTCATCATTCAATATGTTTCCTATAGACCACCCTATAACATTCGATCATTATCCAAACTGACACATACGGCGTGAACACCTTAATCTATCTCATAGGCAGATTACTGACAAGCTCACATTCTCTAGACTATAAGTGAAAATTTTATATCAGAATTAATCCTTAATATGATATTAATAAGTGAAGTCATATTAATATAATAATTTTAATATGGTCATTATAAAAAAAAATAGTTAATATTTATATATAATATCAATATCCGCTATAATTCAGTATGTATATATCACACAGAGTTTATTATATTTAAATACTGTTGCCCCCCATCTAGTTCAGTATTTTATTTAATGTATACTTACATTTTTTTTTATAGAATCAATATTTTTTTAGATTAAAAATACAAATGAAAGTAATGAGGGTTAGTTTTGAAGGGGTCAGAATTGGCTACTCGTCACTTATTTTCTAGTCCAAGGACCTGGATGTAACTCTCTCAACGATAAGAGAGTTTTCGCACTCACACGATGTTGAGTGAGGGCCCATGTCTACAACAGGTTCACTCATTACTTCTTAAGTAAGTGGCCTCAAATTGATATTAGAAATTTCGTAGCAGTTTTTGTATTCATGTATATTTTTATCTAATGGGACACATTCAAAATGTCAAATTGCAGCAGAAACCTTTTTCTGAGTAATTGTGCTTCAGCAAGCATCTGTGAAGACAATACCATACAGTATATTGACCTGAGACAAGTTACCGTATAAAATGAATCTCTGTTTTCAAAGAATACTGTGCTCGCAGAGATCAGTGTTGAAGATTATTTATAATAATATTTTTTCTTAAATTTTTGATCATATTGTTACTATAAATATATTAGAAATTATCATAAATAATAAATGCATACGTAATTAATTTTAAACCCATATATTTTTTTGCGTTTATGATTCGAAGTTATTAGGCTGAACTACGGATCGGGACGTCTATTTCCTTATGTCGTAAATACAAAACAATATTCATTCTTGTAAACTGGCTAAGGCGTTTTATTGGTCGTCATAGCAATAGGAGAGTTTTGATCAATCTTTTCTTTCCAAAGAACCACCACACAAACACTGATTGACCTCCCGAACACACACGAGGAACTAGTTGCCACGAAAAAATGCTCAAGGTGATTAAGCTTATCATCTGTGTGCCTATTTTTTTAGTTTATCTTCAAATTTTTATTTTTTTCTCTTTTTATAAAATAAAAGAACAAGTGAAATGAAGACAGAAAGTCGATACTTTTCTCCATCTTAAAATTTAATATTTTAATAGAATAATATTTATATGTTTTAAAACTCTATAATATGGTCTATTTAGATTATTTCGTTGATGATTTTAAATTATCAATTTGATGAGAGATGACTTACCCTGAATTTTCATATATATTTGGAGACTAAATTTAATTTTATCATTTTGTATATCAAACTTAAGTCGAAATAGAGCGAAGGAGACTTACAAGCTCTAATTCTACACCTCAGAGGCAAATTCATGTTCTTTCAAATAGTCGTAAACTTCCTAATTTTAGATTTGGTCAAAGGTCGTGTTCAAGGACTGCTGAATATACTAAACGACGAATTGGAACAATATGCAGGTCAAGGAGGTAGAGTTTTTTCTGGGAAATATGTGAATGCATAGAGTAATAGTTGCGGACCATGAGTATAATCTACCGAAGTTATATTAATATTATCTCTATATATAGTGCCAAGGTGGTTAGTAAAGATATGGTTATATACCAATACTAGCTATTCATCTGAGTGTCTCTCATGGACGACAGGAAGAGGTACATAGTAGGGTCACAAGAGCTCGCAGACTAATATAATGACTTAGTGAGACTTTATGGAGTATATAGTTTCTGAACGATCATCTCTCAAAATGCTTATATTCATGCTTCTAGAAAATAGTCATAAGTAGCGTATTGCTAGAAATATAACGTTTATAGATATAGAATTAATATTATAGGATGATGATGAAGTAATAAAATTAATATATTGACGGTATGAATAAGATGTTAATGAGGATGAGATATGTGTAGTGGAATCCTACCTACTAGAATGCATGCATTACACCCTGACAAAGAATACGTAACAACATTTACTTTCATAAGATATTACCAAGTTAATACTGTATATATTAATATATTATTAATATTGTATTTTATTATATAAAAGTTAGAGATATATATAGTATATACGATTTTGATATGTGCGATAAATGTCTTAAATCTTTTTGAACTTATTTGAACGATAAATTGAAAGCAAACTTCTATACCTTCAAACATACTTCAAAGAAATTAATTATTTTTATGCACTCTAAATTATTAATGAAATATATTGTTTTGTACGTCTTTTTAGATATGCTAAGCAAGATTAAATTTCAGACCTCTCTAAGTAATCTTTTCTCCAAAAAATTCCTTTTTCTCATTTTCTTTCCTTTGTTTTTGTCCATAATGCATGCATAAATGTACGGAAATATATATTTTTATTTTTTTGGTTATAATAAGTATACTAATTTTTAATTGTATTTGACGTTTGTAGAAAAATAACTAGATATGAGTATCTCATTTTTCGTATTTATATGAGTTGATGTATGTGTGAGTATGTGAGTGATAAATAGAGTAGTGTTTGATACACATAAAAATACATTAATTATTTATATGGTAATAAAATATATATGTTTTTGTATATAATTTATGCTTGTATAGAAATATAAAATGAACATACAATAAATTTTTCTATTTATTTAATTTAAATTTTTATTTTAAAATTAAATAGAAAGGTGTATTAGTGTATACATTTATGCTTATTGATTAGTTGTTTGTTTGTCTTCAGAGTTTTTCGTCGTGTATTAGTGAGCTGGGCTACAACTATACTATTGTCTATAAGCTGTTTGTCGATGGTGAGACTGTAGGTTGTTGTCTCGAGCCGAGCTGTCCACTGTGTGGTGCCCTTTGGCGTAACCTGGATTAAGTAAACCATCATTGTCTCGTAACGTGCTAGAATTTCTCTTGTGAGTTCCGAAAACTTAGTGATAGCTCAAGTGACTTACTTCATACTATTGTAATACCTATGTGTCATTTTGCTCCTTCTTTAAATTTAATCTTCATAAGATATTTCACATCTTCGTAGCTTATAAATACTATTTCAGTTCAATATGTACTCAGCATAGTGCTATTCTACAATATTGCATATTTTACCTAGAGCGTCTCGGGCTCGTCACATATCAAACCTCTTGTGCTACAAAAGACTGTTGTTCGAGAATCTATTAAATATAATATAGTATAAGAGACAAATCTATACTTCTTCACCTCTATAATATAACCTCTATATCGTCAAACATCTCTCCACAACTTTTTGTTCTCCATATAAATACTCTATGTCGAACGTAGAGCTCTTCATGTAATAGCTAGTTTCATCTCTATTGCCTTAGCTCATTAGTAAATTTCAAAAATATATAAAAAACAATACCATAGAATAGGGTCGTCAATAAGAAAAAACATTAATTTAAATCCCATCTCACATTGTATTGAGTTGTTGTTGAGAAACCATAACATCAATTTATTCTACGACTCTGTATTGTAACGGCACATAGTAGGGCTGGTGCTGACAGTAAAGAAAATGGGTTCTGTGTTTAGACCTCGTCTAAGCAATAATTTCTTCGTTCGTGACTCGAGTAGATATCTCCCGTATTCTGGGTCTAATACTAAGGAGACACATACATCGTCTGACCCTCTGTGCATGGGTAGTGTAAGATCACTTCGCCTTCACTATCTGTTGTGAGACTTGCCTAGCGACGTGCACCGATCGTGTCTTGGTTGCCGCACAGGTGAAGGGTGATATGACGCCGGCTCTAACACCTCTACAAGTTATTACTTTAATATAACTGGTACCTCTAACTCGTCTCCCGCCTTCCACTTACTCCGTCACGCTGTCTTTTATCTTTGCGCGTACGGTGATACTAGGCTCTATGCGTATCTAATCTACATAGATGCGTTTAATCGTATTATAATATGTGCTTATCCTCTCGAGCTTGACGACGGTGCATTTAGCGAGAAAGATAGAGATAATCATCACTTTGTTGTCTGACTCGCTCGTTCATTCAACGTCTCTATACCATGCAACTTTAGTACTCGCAGCGGGTCTCGCATCAGACACATAGAGATGCGTGTGGATCTGCGAGCGGTAGTGTAGAGTTTATCTCGATACAGCATGATATCTCCGGCGCATCCAGAGTGACTTCCTCTTTAATCTCCCCGTCTGTGATACCTCTTTTCGCCCTCCCTTATATCTACTCTCTCTCAAGGTTGCTAAGTATCTATGCTTTCTTATTATCTCTCCTCTAACTCGTTAACATGAATTCATAAGGAGAATTGCAGTAGAAATTAAACATTCTTCTCATAACCACAATCTTTTTTTTCCTGGTGCGGCTGAAGATACGTGTAATAAATTACTATCTCTCAAACGTTCAACATGTCAGAGCTCGTCGGTGTGCTCATCTCGGCAGTTAATTCTCAGTAAGTTGTGAATAGATACTTACTCCTTAAGTGTAGTGCGATAGCAACCACCCTCCTCATTGAAAGGGCTCACAATTCGCCGTGGCGTGGTGCGTGTGGATTTCAGGCTAGTAAGAACCAGTAAATTTGTCGTATTACTACATGAGTGTATAATATGAGGTAATTATATATATTTTATATATATTTATAATTACAATATTCCTTGAATATTTATAACGATAATAGTGTATACAGGGTCATATATGATTAGTATATATTATATAAGTATATATATATATATCATATGATATATATATAATTGTATAGTTGATGAAAAACTATATATTAGTAGTATTATATATATATATATATATATATAAATAATAGAGTATAGTCCTAACCATTTGACTATTTTAAATATTATAAATAACCTCCATAATTATCTCTTAGATTATTATATACTGCTATATTATATAAGATGGCTTGGTAAAGCAGGTTAGTTAGGTACTCATTAGTTCTAATATAGTAGATAGCAATTTCATATCCTGATGTGTGATGTGTTGTGAAGATAAAATAAAATTCCTCCCTCAAATCAAATCAACCACCAAAACACTTAAACCATATAATAGTTACAACATACACAACCAAATCAAATCATTACACTTTCAATATAGTTTCAACCCACGTTGTAGTCGTGTAGTGCGAAAAATAATTACAATAGCGTACTCCGAATACCTCTTTTATAGTATTAGAGTTAAAACCTATACTTACGTCTTATCTGATATTATCTTAAATTATTAACTTATTATATATACAATATTATCAGTTAAATGTATATTATATATAATCAAAGTATATAGTAATTTAACTGTTATAATATTTGCAATAATATTGAAAAAGAATGATTAAAGTATATTATACTAATATAAGGTTGTCTAGTCTCGAGAAGCGTATGGGTACTAGTCGCTTCGAAGAGTCGATGATAGCAAGAATCACCAAACTCCCTTCTCAAGTACCTGCGTTTTACCTCAACTCGCCCTTGTCACTCACCTCAATTATTTAGTTAAATAACTCGAACTAATATTACTTATTAATAATGTATAGCTTCTACTCCTAATTTTATCCCTCGAACAGACTTAATCCTAAATATTCATAATAATTAATAAATTCTCTTTTATTTGTTACGTTTTAAATTTATATATATATTAATAAGTTAATTATTTAAATTTAATAATTTAATATACTAAATATAGAGTAGACAAGTCGATTGTCCAAGAAGCGGGATGTCCATTATCTTCATCCCATGGGGATAAGTCAATTATATACGCAACCATCGTATACTTGAGTATATTGATAGATAAGAAATAATATATATATATGTATAATTTATATTAATAAACTAAATATAAATTAATAAAAAAAAGACAATAAGCAAAACAATAATAATACATTACAAAAAATAGATAGAAAATGCGTATTTATTAGAAAATACTAATTATAGTATCGTAGATTCCCAACCTATAGTATAACGTATGTTGATAGTTTAAGGGTTGAAAATGAGCTCATAAGTTATACAGTGCTACAACATACACACAATAAAAGTGACTCATAATCCTTATTATAAATAAATAAATATATACTTATTAAAAACATATAATAAAATTATAAAAAAACATATATATTATCAATATATCTTTATATATATATACTATCTCTTCACCCTTCCCCCTCATATTCATCTTTTACCCCCCCCCTCACTAATACTTTTAATACTTTTACTATATATCCAAACCACGCACTATATTTGGTTAAACACATCCGCTTAACTGGTGTTTCTATGTTCAACCATTCGTGACTTCGAGATTTTTCTCATCCACCAATTACATAATCTTATTTATTACTACTACGCTAATGTTCTAATCTAGTATATATCATTATAGTATTAATAACTCTAGTATATAGACTGATAATATATAAATCATTCTTCTCATGCTTCAGCCTTACTATCAGTGTGAACAACCACTTCCAACCTTTCACCCCCATAAAGCCGATACCACAGTTCCTCCACATATAATCCAGCTTGTATACCTTCTATAAAAGACTCATCTCGCATATACGCTTCAATTCGTGATCACTTATGTAATTTCCATATATCTTTACATGTAAGATATGGATTTCTCAAAAGATTATATATATATGAATAATAGAAATATCAAAAACTGAAAAATGGCAATTCATTTATACTTTCTAAACTACTATATCTTAACCCACCATGAAGGATCAACACCTTAGTTATTTCATATCTTATTACCTAATATTGAATCTATTATTACGTTACGTCATATCTAATCCAGTATAATAACTTTCTAACTAGGAATCATTTTTCCTTTACTAAAATACTTACTCTGACTTCAATAAAAGTTTAATAGATCCCATAAAGTTAATTCTAAAGATATATTATATCTTATTTACTTACTATTTTTATTAGTGTAATGTTTATCAACTATAGTTTCTATATTATTACATCACTACTATTTACAACCCTATACCTATAATTAAAATAATAACTACTTATTATTTCTCATATATATCATATAAATCTCTTGATATTGTTATCATATCAATAAATATAATTAAATAACATATTATATATATTTAATACTGGAATTTTAGATCATGCCTCACATAACGAATATTGCAATTATAGCTACCTCAGTCAAATATGATCTATGCGTTTGGTTAATATTATCTTTCTTTATCCATCTCTCTATATATATTAATATACTAACCTCAATAAAAAAACTTTCCTCTTATATCCGAGCACAATAACTTTATTACATATACTATCCATATACTGCATAGTAGCAATATAACTTTACCCTGTCCTTATTGTAATATAATCCGAACCATAATATCACCATCACTTATCATGTATCTCAATAAAAGTAACTACATTGACAATATAGTTGTTTATTAAGCTCATCAGAGCTACTATAAATATGTTCACACCCCTACTTGCATTACTTCTCCCGTTTCCGCCCTGAAATACTCCCACTTGATGATTAGACCCTATCAAGATATAAACTAGCACAAAGTTACGTATAACATATACCTCCCAATTATAACATAATATAATATTCCAATCAGCACGTTGTTCTTCAAGAATTATCTTCCAATGTAAAAACTTCGGCTCCATCGAAGCTGAACACCAATATTCTGAGCTGATCTCATGCGTTTCCATACACGTATGTTTTATAAGAAGCAGAGAGTGTGTTTATATTTGAAAGTCTTTGCTTGTAATTTTTCAATCTCTTTTCTGCTCTAATGTATATATATAACATACTAATACACTTTAAGTCAAAACAATTTAGTTAGACCTGGTATATTTAATTCAAAATTCTTCTAAAGATGTGAATCAGATTCTAGCAATATCAACTCATGATCCACCAGTCTTCGCCTGTACTATACTTTTGCTTTCTACTCTGTGACGTTGCGATACAACAACTTCTCAGACTTAGTTACTCGACTGCTTCTACGTTTATCATAACCATCAGTTTAACGATACAGCATATCCTCATTAAAAGCTCCTTGCATGCATCGCAGCTGATTGTCAGAAAAAAGACATAAATGAGTATCTCGGGAGGGGGTTTACTTACAAATAAATTGTTAAAAGGTTACACAAAATTAGATAGCGGGTAAACATGCAAATTTTTTTATACTCTAAGACATGATATTTCGAAATCTCCTCAAAACCAGCGTAATACACTATCCTATTACCATTTTCTTCCCAATACGAGACGCTGTAGTTTATAGTAATATAATATCGAGGTTGCATTGTATCTTATAGAGTAGATGCCGTCTCAATGTTCAGTCTGGGGAAATAAAGGATCTCCCAACAGTCCTATATTAATTAAATTTTCTCCTTACAAAATACTTACCCCTCAGCAATTCGCATCAAATCACTGAGCACTGTTATACCACTTACTAGGCTATTTACCACATTTCTCCTATTAGTCCGCTCCTTACTTCACCCACTAAGATCGTCCTCTTTCTCGTTCTTTTCTACCATATGCCCTCTTCATTTCTACTCTCCATCACTTCTATTAACTCTCTCTACTCCCTTCTCTCTTAGTCTCTTCTCTCACATCATCTTCATTCCCAATCCTCTTCATTGTATCTCTCATTTGTTCTCTCTCATCATCTCTGCTCTACTCTTCTATCCTCCTCTTCTCTTCCTATCTCACACCCGAACATCTAATTACTGCTTATTCTCTCAAATTGATGTACTTTGGTATAATTAATCATAAGTCGATATATTAATACATAATCCCATTTATATGTCTCGACCCTACTTATACATCATAATATATAATAATTTATAACTACACTCACATTTCAGTGGATTTTTAGTAAACTTGTCGAATCTCATATCACTATCTTATGATCAAATCTATTTATCACTCAGAGCATTTTAATGTATGCTGTTTAATTTATTGTGATTATATCTAGTTTGTATTATATTGGGTAAAGTATACTGTTAGTGCTTCTTATTGAGCTCTTCTCTTGAAGGGAGTCGGCCGCACGGTCCATAAGTATTTTGTGATATTTTGAACGATAATAGTTGATATGAATAGCGGATGGAATATGTAAGAATAATTAATGTGATGATTGAAGTGATGTGTGTTAATATAATTAATTGAAGCGGTAGTGAGGCAAGTGCAAATTAGTGTATTATATGTTCTCCTGTGATTTTATTCAATATATTATTAATTGTGTATATAATATATGGGTGATTAAGGGAGTATTGAATTAGATAACAACCGAAATAATTAATATAGAGTTGTTTGTACGGAGATTATTATGTCTTATACTGATTTTAGTATGGAGAGGATGGATAATGAGTGAAGGGTATAAAATTGTTATGAGTTTAGCTGTAACTAGCTTAACCCTATACTCTAGTATATGCGAGCCACTGACCTATAAACAATGAAGAGTTTAAAAAGTAGTATAGTGTAGTCTCGAGGTGGGTCTGCTACGGCGGTCGAGACCGTAAAACGTCGATGGGAATGGCACGTTCAGAAAAATAGCCAGCAGGTGATTTGTCAATAGGTAAAAAATAATATAATATAGTATATAGTAACTAAAGTAGCTTAAAAGGTAAGAGTGAGATTATTAGTCACTCGTGATGACCGTCTCGTAAAATAGGGAGGGTTAATAAATAGGGTAGGTATAGAAATGAGGGTCATTCGATAATAAAGTAGATACGAGTAGATAAGTGTAAGGATTACAAAAAGAATGTGGGTTATTTAGTTAGGTTCGTAAATATTGAAGGTACAGCTCGCGCGAGTACTGTGTCTAAGTCTCCTGAGATTGGCAATATAGCGATAGGATATAATGACAACAAGATGTTACGAGTTATATTAATAATATTGTATGAAATTATGTTGAGGAGATCCAACCAGGCACTGAATAGAATAGCAAGTAAGACTCTGTGAGTAATGGTACTTAAGTTTGAAATATTTTTTTAGTTTAGCTGACTATTAAGCCTGTAATCCGATTTTATATTGAGTGATATGCTGTGTCTGCGAGTCGCATATAGTTAATTTCCTTTGGTTGTGCAATGTGTAATAGTGATGGGTATCTATAGCTCCCTTTCGTTATTTTGCTATTAGCTCTGATAATATGCGTTACGTTACGAAGAATCGTGATTTAAGAATACATATTGTTATAAACCGTTGATACTAACAGTTATTAGTTTATATGAAACAGGATACTCTGCATTGGGTAAACAGTAAGTTAGTATTAAACATTGGATAAATGGGTATAAGCAATTCGTGGTTTCTAAGTAAAATTGTTCTAGAATGAAATACAAAGACCTGTATTGTTAGGTGATGAGTTAAGTTAAATTAGAGATAATAATTAATAATATCTAAGGAAAAAAAGTTTAAGGATCATAATAGGTATCGAGATCTTTTGGTTCAGGTTGTAGAAAGACAGTACGTGGATATCGATAGCCAGAATAAAATATTATAGGTAGAAAGTACATTGAGATTGTTGCTCAATGTGGAAATAAAGGCCAATGCTTTTTGTTTGGATGATATAAATACGGTGTATAGCGCAGGATGTTAAATTTATAAATAATAGTTTGTATGTAGTTGTCTGATGGAATATTCGAGCACTCTACTGCGCTCTGCATATGTGAAGTGACTACAAATAACATGGAATAGTTAGATGGTAGTTCGATCATTCCTATTTTACATATTGGTAATGAAATGGCAGTAGAGATATTTAGTGAAGTGGCAGCACAGGCTGAGAAGATGCAGCGTGTCGTGCGAATGATACTCTCGATTGAAATGCATGAGGTTTTAGTGAGGAGAGAGACTTGCCTCTCTCGGCCCCAGATCCTCTGGCCAGAGTGATAGACCCTATCTCGCAATTGACTCCGTACGATATGCCCATAGTGAGGGTCGCTGTGCGTTTACCTAGTGTTCCGAAGTCTCTGGTGGTGAGTGATATAGTTCTGACTGCAACGAGTTTCTAACTTTAAGGTATATAGGGCGGTAAATGCTGGCTTTCTTTTAATTCAGCATATTAGCACTCTTTTTTTTATAATACTACTATATCTCTCGGATTTTACACTTGTAATGTTTAATTGGTTATGATGTAACCTCTAGCTACCTACGAGATGGAACATGGAAGAAATAGTGGTGAAAATTATATATCGAGTTTCTTTATCTCACAAATAAAGAGTTTATATTAATATTATTATACTCCTTCCATTATGTAAATTATGCTAAGTACACATGAAATAGATAATTAAAAGATGTGTTAGATGAATTGCCTAGAGACAGGTTTGAGGAATCCTATATAAAATTATATTATATATATATATGTATATAATAATAGAATTTACCTACAATGAATGAACTTAAAACATTTTTATCTAATTTTTCTAGATTATCATTTCAAGTATTTGCTATATACTTAAACTAGATTAATTAACAACCTAACACACATATGTTTACACTTTAATAGTGTTATTAAACGATCGTAAGAAACCTCTGCCTAGGGTGCCGCTCACAGCTGTAGGTCTCAGTACGCCGTCAACTTACATACTGTAAGAAGGTAATCTATGTATCTCCAGAAATACCTCCAGTCGTCGCAGATTTGTGTAAAGTTATTTTACTATCTATCCTGTGCGCAGGCTAATTATACTAGAACGTACTCGAACGTGCAAAAACACTCTGTTTGGTTATGACTCAGAGTGACTCATAATTATTGAGCCCAGACCTGAGAATCAAACCTAATAGTAGCACTACTAATTTATCGTAGTGTATCAAGATTCTGACTATGCGATTATGTGACAACGCGCGCTAATAGCAACGCGCGTATCCAACGTATAGCCGCTCATTCTATACATCGGGATTGATAACTATATGCTAGGACATTCCAATAACTATACAAAAACTCGAAGGCACGACTGCTATAGTCGCGCTCGCATTCCGATGAATAACATTACTTTCGAAGACGTGCGATACCGCATATGCAGCAGTATACTGCGTGATAGAACTCAGAAGTCTCGCGTCTGCTAAATGTGTTACAACGCTCGTCTTAGTTATCATATAATTTATTAGTATTGCCGCGATTATAACAGCGCGCGTTGGAACGCGCGTTGTCATTGCGCGGCGTTGCATAATCACCATGTCATAGATGTACGTAAGGCCCTTATATAATAATGTATCGATTTCCTGGTTATATATATACATAGGTACACAGTCACCATACAGTATTAGGTATTTAACCTCTATGCATAGGGTAGTAATACTAAATATAGACCTTGTTATAAAAGGTAGTGATTATTATATAGTAGCTATATATAGTTATGTATATAGATATATATAATTTAATATAATATAATTATATAGATATAGATATTATATGATATAATGTTATATATTATATAGACATTAAATATAAATATAATATATATATAAATAATAATTATAATAATACTATAATTATATATATATAGATATGTATTATATTTATATATATATGATATTAATTAATAATAATAAGTTATTTATATTATTAATTTTTTAAAAAAATTATGTCTTTTTGTTCACTATTATTGCAAAGGGAGCAAATTTGGGAGAGTTATTTTATGACGTGGTTCGAGAGGAGGCTTTGTGGAAAAAATCACACTATAATATTAAGACAAAATAAGAATAAGCTGTTATACGTGTCACATGAACAATCCTAAGTCTGGTTTAAAGCATTATAAATTAGTGCGATATCTTGTGAAGCTACAAATCGTGATAAATTTTCCTCAGTCAATGAATCTCTATGAAAAAATAATGTTTAATATGACCTACGATAATGATTACTATATTGGTCAAAATTGTTAATTGTATAATAAACATTTTAATACAGTGGATATTAAATATAAAACTGTTTTAGACATAATTGAAATTTTTTGACAAATATACATTAGTAATGTGCATTCATTATTTTTTTAAGGAGGCCGTAGGTGCATTTTGTTGCGAACTATTTTCTTGTGCGTGTATTTGCACTCACTATAGTATGTTAAAATTTTTCTAGTAAAAAGTTCAAGTATAGTATATACCTATATAAGTATTTAAATTATAATATTAACGTATAATATCAAGTAGTAATACTTAATAGTACTATGATGTAGGATAAATGATATAAGGTATAGCAATTATAGTAATATAATGTATATATTTAGTTTACCCTATAATATATTATATATATTAATATAATATAGTAATATGATTATGAATACGAATTATATTAATAATATTAGTTATAATAATATATAGAGTTATATATAAAAATATATATTACTATGTACAGTAAATATAGGTATATGTGTTTATGATTATATAAACTAGGTATACTTAAATAGGTGATATAATTATATATATTTTATATTTAGATAATATTAATATTAAATTAAATAGATTGTAATAAATTTATACTTTACAAATCTTTCATAAGAGTTGATGCGATATCTGGTCTAAGTACAAGAAATATTTAGTGCTAAAAGCTGTGCTGCAATTAGTTCTTTCTAATTAGATAGATGCTCACTATTTTAAGATGATGATGACTTAAGCTAGTAAGTGAATATACTAAATAAGAATACTACTGATCCGTGGTGTATAGGTATATATAACGCATATTAAAACAATGGAGAGATAAGTTATCTATAGATATTTATTATACAGTTTATTTTTTATTATTTTAGAATTATTTATAGCCAATTTAATATGGTTTCTCCGAGAAAAGCTTTTAAGTGCACGTCATTATTATTTAAAATTTTATACTATATTTTATTTCTTTAATATTATATAGTTTGTTATTCTTTAAGGTGTGTTTTACTTAATAACAAGGGTATGATTTAGATAATAAATCCTTACATTAAGCTCATCTATTTGTTTAATAGACTTTATAATGTGTTTTTATTGACAGTAAATCATGAAAGGCTATATGTTAGTCTTGACTACAATCTAGCTTAATGCACGTTCTCAAGATCGTTACATACATAGGGATCATAGGATGATAAATTAAAAGTTCGCTATATGGTTGACAACGTGAGTACGTGAATGGTACAATAGGACTAAATCTAGGGCTCGATTCTCTATTTGCGATTCATAAATAAATTCATCGGTCACATAGTACCACTGTCTCCTTCTCATTTAGCCACCCTTATCTTTAGTGATTATCTTAAACCAATACGTGCTCAATATGAGAATGGCACATGTAACTTTATCTTTATTACGATTAGGTATCATCTAGAAATGATTTCAGAAATATCGGGTAGTATAGTGTCAATACATTTATTTATATTATTAATATTAAGTTGTCTGTCGGTTAGTAGTAGTATTATAAACTTACACTGTTTTTATAAATGATTC
>JABUQX010091346.1:12500-94016 GCA_015478945.1 Trachelipus rathkii | reverse complement strand
TATAAAATATTGATGGTAGTCGGATGACATCTGGACATCACGATCCATTCCTTCACTTAAACGGCACCATTCCGTCAATTCCGCCCATCCGCATCGCCTCATGTTAAACGGCACATTCCGCATCACGCTATCCGCATCCGACATCCTTCTTGAAAAAGCGAGAGATGGTCTTTTCTACATGTGAATTTTAGATATAAGCATGAAATGAGAACTTATGATCTGCATTATCATGGAGAGTGTATATGGCGAATAATCGTGAGATTTAGATTGTCGACTTCATCTGTATGAAGGCATATATAATAGTAGATAATATAATATATATATATATATACATATATATATATATATAAGAATACTATAAGTTTATATATATATAATATCATATACTAGTATATATATATATTATTTACTTTAAAATTATAATTACCGGTATTTTTAAAAGAAAAGATCACTATAATATATTATAATGAGTATATATAGATACTATATATATATATACGTACTAGATATTAATATATATGTATATATTATATACTATATACTATTATAATCAATATACTATGGATATACACCATATTATATTATAGTCACCATAATATAATTATATAATTATACTTGCCATAATAATATAATATATATTATTATAATATATATGATAATATTTACATAATATCATTATAATATTATGATATAATTACTGTGTATATACATATAATATATATATATACTATATTATTAGTAAACTCTATTTATATATATATCTTATAACTATGTCATCAGCTACATATATCTATATATACGACTCATATAATGGATACCCTATAATATATTGCTCCCTCGACATACTATCTATCATACTTATAAAACATCTACGTACGCCGATTCAATAAGTATAATATATAACCTATGAGAATATATATGCATATTATTATATACTATATAGTATTAGCTATTATTAATATATAGTATATGATACAACTTTATTATATGTGATATAAATATATGTATATAGTATATATAACATAATACATATAAAAGATAATATATAGTACTATACATATAATATATACTAATATATACTAATTATATAGAATGAAGTTTACCTAACAAAATTGTTAGATAATATAACTACCTACTAATTTATATAATTATTATAATATATTATTCTAATATATTATAATATTTATATTTATATATATCTATAGATATATATTAAATCCTAAGTATAACTATCACTAACTTACTATATATAACTTAATATACTATCATTATAATAATATATAAATTATAATACTATATAGTATATATATAATAGCTAATATATTATAATATTATTATAATAAATAGATAATATATATATTATATATATATATATAGTATAGATACGTATATATAATACTCAATATAAGTATATATTAGATATATAATATATATATATAATATAATATATATTATATATATATACATATATATATATTACTATAATATATAATAGTATATATATATAATAATATATATAATATATATCATATTATATATATAAATTATATACAATTAAATACTATATAATATATATATACTATATATATAATATATAAAGTATATAATATTATATATATATATATATATTATATAATATATATTATATATATATTATATAATATATATATATATATATTCATATCAACATAAAATCTTTTTCTCCACAAAAATCCACATGGTCGACATGGAGAATGTTCTCCCTCCATTCAGGAGAGAGACATTTGCCATCGGGCATGGAAAAACTTGTTCTCTATCACTCTTATTATATTTCCCAATTCCTGCTCGGAATTCGCTTGCATGATATAATTATTCGACAGCTAGCCGCTCATATCACTAAACGAATAAGCTCACCCCATCTTACTTGGCTCTTCTACTGATAAACATTTTTTCTTGTCTCTTTGCCCAACAAACATCTTAAACTTTTGTAAATTCTGCCTTTCCTCCAACATGTAATTCCCGCTCTGACGGTTCTGCTAACGCTACACTCTCCTACTGTAAAGCTAATCTCTTCGAACCTCTCCTTTTCATCTAATTCTTACACTCTTTCCTGGACGATTTCGCATTCCCTTCTTCCTAGCTTATTTCTCTCCTCAGGTTTATCCTACTGCCATCATTCCTGTTAATGCCATGTCAGGTCTGCATGCGGATTCCTGAGATCTATGAACGTTCAGGACAGGCTAGTGGGCCCGGGAAGACACTCCTTTTTGATTTTTGAGGGAAGTGTGCTTCTGAGCTGGCCCTGTCTCGTCACCTTTATCTCTCCTATACCTTAATACTAGTTACATTTCCTCAGATGCTGTGAACGTGCCATATGTTAGCAGTTGCAATCCGGAAAAAAGGGCAGCCGGCTCTGTATTCCTTCATAACTTACCGTCAATTAGGCGTCTCATCATGCTTATTCTATCTAAAATCGGCAAACTTCTTTTAAGCTCCATTATCGTTGATCCCGATATGGTATCTCATTCCGTCTATCTATTTCAGATATCTATTTATCCCATATGGCTTGTTCGACGCTCGATCTCCAAAAAACTGGTTGAATACTAAGATTTCTATACTATACTGACTATATGAATTCTCTGCTATAAGTACTACTAGGGAGTCTTAGGATTGGTGGCCTGCTCCACATATCAAAAGGGAGATGCCAGTCGAGTATGGCATGCGGGTCAGCTACTCTCTAAGCTCCCTTCTCTGGGTAATTGCCTTCCCTTCTCTATATGCTTACTCTTGTCATGGATGTTTCTCTCTGTGTTCATCCATAATCAGCATCTCGTTGATGGAAGCCGGACTTCTTCATCGCTTTCCGCTTAATTATGGTTGTTTTCTTCAAGGGCTGTTTTTATTCTTCAACTATATCATTACTTATTCATCAGAACCGCATCCTCCTCAGCTTGTAGCTTTCTAAACTTCTCGATTTCCAATCTCTATATGCGGCACGGACTCAACTCTCTATTCTTCCACTTCATTCAATCTACTCCCTCTTTCTGCATCTAGAATTTAGGCCTCTCGTCTTCTAGCGTTTCCTATTCTATTCTAGCCGATCTGGATGGGATTTCCGGTGACAGCCGCACAACTTGTGAAATTTCAACTCTTTGAAAACTCCAAACTTTTACATCTCCCTCTCAACAAAATCCTCCAAACTTTCCTATTTTCTTCGACGTTTTCTAACTGGTCTCACTTGTAGGAACGAACACTTGAAACGTTCTCTGGTCTAACCAAACAACACAAAATTGAATTCTTTGAGCACCTACACTAATCACAACGGTTGGCTAAACCGTTAGCCTCAAAAGAACTCGGATGTTCTGTTCAGGTTTGCAGGGAATGATTTTTATCTTTCGGGCACAGCTACTCCAACGTATCTAAGGGCCTGTATTCGCCTTTGATTTGTGAGTACCTGCTTTCCTTCACCATCCTGGGGGGGGGGCCTGGCTCACCACATTTTCTACTTGGATAAGAGTGAGATTCACTAAACGACTAAAGTAACCTACATAAATATGATCCCCTACTTTTCATAAATTCCTCATTGCAAGAGTGGTGCCATGCTCTCGCTATTGAATTTTGCGTGAGCAATTGAAAATCCATGACTCGTTCCTTTTGTTGGTCCGTCTTCTTTCAGCCATTGTCCTGTTTCTTGTCGAACTCCTTCCATTTCTTTGATTTTCACCAAACTAGTCATTAAATCTTACTTCATTTAAAACCCATACGTCTGCGCTACCTTAATAAGATCTTCGCGTTAGGTTTGTTGGGATTCAATGGTATCCTTAATATCTCGCCAAACCCTAACGCACAACTCTCCCTTTAGTTGATAGCGCCAAGACGTTAGGGCTTTTAAAGAGAGGAAGATTAAATACATGTTGGGAAAAACAAGAACAGGGAGGAGCTTGCTGTGACTAGAATCAAGGTGAAAAGAAGCGAGGCGAAGATTGGTTTATGGGGTGAAATGTTTCTCACATGCTCACGCAAAATTTCTCATATGCGAGAGCATGGCACCACCATTCGCAACGAGAATTAGATGTACAAGAGGGGACAAATTTAATTACAGTCTCTTTAGTGTTTAGACTTCAAAACGTCCTAATCCAATAGAATTTGGAGCCAAGCCCCCCCCCCGATGTCGAAGACAACAGCTACTCCAAACAAAGGCGCGAATAAGCGCCCTATATATAAAGACTGCAGTAGCTGGCCGAAGAAAAAAATTCCCGCAAACCTGAACAAAACTCCCAGTTTCCATTGAGTTGCGCACCTTAGGCAACCCCGTTGTGATATGATGTCTATCCAATGACAATTTTTATGTTTTATGCTGATTTCAGACTAAAGAACGTTCATGTTGATCAACAAAGTGAGAGCGTTAAACACGTCGAGAAAATAGGCAAAGTTAGGAGCGATGTTTTTGAGGGGCACATGTAAAGACAGTTAGAGTTCCCCTTCCACGCGTAATTTCACAGGTATCCATGCGGCCCACGGGACATCCATCCAGGAGTCGGCCAAGAAAGAATTAAGATCAGGAAAGCTGAAAGAACGAGAGGAACTTTTCATAGGATGCAAAAAGAGGGATTCAGATTATGAATGAGTGGACAAGAATGAGAGTTGAGTCGTCCAGGATAAGACTGAACAGAGTAGTAAGAAGTACCAGGCTGGAGGAAGATCGTTGATGTGAATAGTAGAAATAAAGTTGAATGGATAACAACAGAGAACCCTTTCGAGAAACACCCCACAATTAAACAGGAAATCGAGAAGAGAAGTCCGCTCCACAATCAGACGTGCTGAATATGGAGCAACCAGAAGGAAAAACATGACAAAGAGTAAGCAAGAGAAGCAGGAAGACCAGAATGAAGGAATTAAGAGAGTAGTGACAGGCATGCCTATTACTTCGAATTCAAATGACCTTGAATTGTCTGACGCCATCCACCACCACAAGACTCCCAATCTAGTCCTTATCATGCAGAAGATCATAAATCAGCTAGAATAGAGATTTCAGCTATGTCACAGTTGAACTCGACCGTGCGAAAGCATACTATGATCTGATAAGTAACTCGGGAATGAGATCTCCATATCGACTCCAGAAATGACGAAGCTACAAGAAGAACAGTTTTCACAAGATTTACATAGATACAATTAAGAGCTATTAGGAGATCTGTTGTAGCTTAAGTATGAAGCGGCTCCTTTTTCGGATTTGGACTCGTACAATATATGCCACTTCCCCGAGACTCTGAGAAATGTACTTAGTATAATAGATGCAGTCAAGAGTTGAAACCGAGATCAGACGGCAGCTCCAGAAGCACACTCCTTCAAAAACACGGGAGAATGCCACCCAGCAGCCCGACTAAGCCGTCTCTCTGACTTCATACGATCTTCAGACACATCCCTATCGCACCTGGCATCCATGCATAATCAACCAGGAAAGAGATCAATGAAAACCTGAGAGAGGAAATTAAGCAGAGAAGCGAATTGCCGGAACGTTCCAGAGTGAAAACTAGATGAAAAGATCCTAGGCTCCGTACACGATTAGCCTTTTCAAGTGGTAAGAGTTAGCTTACAGAACCGTTCAGAGCGATTAAGTGGAGGGAAGGCAAGTATTTACAAAAGAGTTATTAGAAGTTTGCAACAGAGAACCAGAAATTTCATCAGAGAGAAGCCAAGTAGCATTGTTTGCACTTTTCTTTTAGAAGTGAACAGTAGCGCCAGCCTGTTCGAATAATACATTCCCTGCAAAACCGATTCCCGACGCAGAAATGGAGCTACATAAGGATGATAAGAGAAAAGGTTTTTTCCCGATCGCCCGAATAGTGCAATTGTCTCTCTCCTAATGGAGCGCAGAACACATTTCTCCCATGCGATCACCATGGGATTTGTGGAGAAAAAAGATCTTCAAGATTGATAATATATATATATATTATATAATAAATATATATATACTATATAGTAATATAATATATATATATATATAATTTTCTATAAATAATAGATATATATATATATATATTAATAATAATTATTAAATATATATTATATTATATATTATTATATAAATAATATATATATATATATAATATATAATATATTCTTAACTATATATATAATTATATAATATAATAAGATATATATTATATAATATATAATATTTACTATAATTTATATACTAAAATTATATATTATAATTTATATAATTAAATGTATAATATATATTTATATATATAGTTATCGAGCTGATACGTCTCATCATTACTTCAATATATATAATTAATATATATAATTATATATATACTACTATACTATAAAATATATACTAATGTATATATCTATATTATATAATATATATATATATATAATATATATTATATAGAATATATATATAAAGTATATATATAATTTTCATAAATAATCTATATAATATATATATATAGTCTTATATAATATATAGTATATTATTATAAAATATATATATACTATATACATAATCATAATAATATACTATATATATATATATATATATATTATATATATCTATAACGATATATAACTAAATACTATATTGTTTCTTATATAATACTATATATATACTATACATTGAATATATTTATCTACCTGGCCCGTCTTATAATATACATATAGTTACCTCATATATATATATCTTACTATATATATACCAATAAATATCATTTATCTATAATTATATATATACATATATACATATTAAATTAGTAATACTATCAACTCTCCTTTATATGATATTAGATACCTATATATTAATACTAGATACGCATATACTCTATATATCATATAACCGTATATTATATATCAGTCTATAATATATATATATATATAATACTTATATTAGATATATATTATATACTATCATTTAATACATATAATTATTATATATACTAGTGGGACATTGACTTCGACATAGGAGTAAATATATATATATATAATATACATATATATAATATAGTAATATATATCTATATATAATATTATATAATTATATATAAATTTAGTATATAATATATATAACTATATATATATATTATATCGTAGTATATATAATATATAATATATATATATATATATATATATATCTGTTATTAATATCCTATATATTTATATATATTATATATATATATATATAAATTATTTATATATCCTTAATATATATATTATATTGGCCATTATTAAGAAATATTAAATTCAAAATTACAAATTATAACCTAAATATATTCATGATAAAGTAATGCCAAATAAATTTATTTTTACATGCATTTAATCAAAATCAACTGTAGAAACATATTGCCCATTTTCAAAAGAGGATGCGAAGCATGCAGGATCCAGATGCGGATTAGTGCCGTTTAAGTGAGGATGCGGTAATGCGCATTTGCGATGTCCGTTAAATTGAGGAGCGGTATGCGGATGTCAGTCCTATTATCACTTAATATAATATATATATATATATATATATATATATATATATATATATATAATATATATATATATATATATTATTATATATATATATATATATATATATATATATATTATATAATAAATCATATATATATATATATAAAATTTAAACAAACAAAAAGGTGAATTCACAATTGTTTAAGTGTTGTTATTTAAAATTTTCTTTATTTTAAAAAATGATCCATTCTTAACTATATATATTTTCAACTACGTTTTAATTTTATTATATTCATAAATAAAATATTAAATATTTATTAATTTATTATATTTTTATTCTACTTCTATTAAAATTTTGTGTGTTAGAAGTTAATATTTCTTATTACTATCTATTTAAAATATTATTTATAATCATATATTTATAAACAATTTTATATTCAAAATTCACACACACAATTTCCTCTATTCGATTTGAACATGAACAGTCAACTTTAAGGATTGAAAATAGCGTTATTTAAATAGCATTATCTTACACTTTTGGTCTTCAATTTGATAACTTTTATATCATCTTAGTAATATTTTCGTTCATTTGAATTTCAATTTCTCAAAAAAAAATACGAGAATTTTATCGTAATTTATTGAAATTTGATAAAAGATCGGATTGTTACTATAATGTTAACTCGTGCTAAGCAAGAGCAGCATGAGTATAGGTAGAGCCTATGAGTAATTAGTATGATTACATCCTCCAGACAGAAAAAAAATCAAATGATTTAATCAACTGATTTTTTAATTATTTTTTCATTTAATAAAAAATCCTTGATTTTTTGGATTTTTTGGATTTTTTTTTTTTCTAATTATTAATTAATCCTAATTATCCATAATAATAATAAGTATATTTCATTCAATAATAAGTAAATCTCATCATTATAGTTTGTTATCCATATCTCATAACGGTAAAGCAATTAGCGACTCAAAATATCGATATTTGGTTAACTTCATAATAATATATATATATATATATATATAATAATATATATACTATATAATATTATATATATATAAATAATATAAATAATATATATATAACTATACATATATAATATATATATATTAATTCTTATATATAATATATATATATAATTATTATTATATATAATAATATATATATAATATATAAATTATAAATAAAAGATAATATACAATTAATATAATATATTATTTATCAATTACCGCTTTATTATTCTATTAAAATAAAAATAATCTATTTATTTTATCTTATAAAAATTAAATTCTTCATTCATATATTTTATGATATATATTATTATAGTATATATATTATATAATATATATATATTATTATATAAATTATATAAATAGTAAATATATAATTATATTACATATATATAAGGCCAGACCCCTTGATACATTCAACCGGTTCCGCTCATTGAGTCGTGGTTTCTGTACTGACCTATATAACATAACATAATTATATAAACTATATATATAATATTATTATAATTATATACTATATAATATATATTTTGAAAACTTGATTAACATGTTGGAACAAGTTGGAGGAAAGACTTTTAAAGCGATGCCTAAATTATCTTATTTGTAAAGTTATATATTATTTTCAGAACATTTTAAGCTTATTTTTTGTTTGTCAGCTTATTTTTATCTTATTTATCAAGCTTTTCATGTTATTTTTAAACACTTATTTTTCAGATTATATTCTTATTTTTTGACTTTTTTTATTTTTAAGATTTTCCTTTTATGCAGTTTTTCCTTTTATGTCTTGTTTTCTTTAAACTTTTTATCTTATTTTTAGATTTTTCCTTTTAATTTTAGGCTTTTCATCTTATTACTTATATTAATTATTATTATATTATATTATATTACTTATACATATTACTTATACTTATTATTATACTATTAATCTTAATTTTAGGCATGCATCTTATTTATAAACTTTTTCAACTTATATTTTTTTTTACTTTTAATCCTATTTAATATATATAATCCTATTTAATCCTTTAATTAGTCATTTCATCTTATTTTTGGAGTGTATTTTCAAGCTTTTCTTATTTTTATATTTTCCCTTTATTTTATTTTTGTATATAAACGTTTTTATTTTACGAGTATACTTTTAATATATATTTAGACTAGGTTTATCTTATTTTAAGAGTTTTTCTCCTTATTTTTAGGCATTTTAGTCTTGTTTTCTTTTTCTATTTGGACTTGTTTTCATCTTGTTTTTAACTTTAAATCATTTTCTGACTCATATTTTTAGACTTTTCGGTATTTTTTTAGGCTTTTCATTCCATTTTTCTATTTCATTTTATTTCATTTTTAAAACCGTATCATTTTGTTATCAGACTTTTATAATTTGTTAGATTTTTTTATTTATTTATTTGCTTTTCATTTAATTTTATCTTTCATCTTATTTTTAAACTATTTATCTTACTTTTTTAGACAAGATGACTGATTAAACAGTTATCTATTATTTTGCTACATTTTTTTTTTTTTGCTCAGTCATCCACTTGTGCTTAATATTATAGGTGTGAGTAAACAGGGTTTGAAGAGGGGTAAGAAATTTCTAAAGTTTTTGTACTCGTAAATTTTATTCATCACAAAATATAACCTAACCTAACCTGACCTAACCTAACCATAACCTGACCTAACCTAACCTGGCCTGACTGACCTGACCTAGCCTAACCTGACCTAACCATAACCGACCTGACCTAACCTACCTAACCTAACCATAACCAACCTAACCTAACTTAACCTAACCTAACCATACCATAACCCTAACCTAACCTAACTTAACCTAACCTAACCTGACCTAAAGGTCAAATGAACTTCAAAATATTCCTCCTTCAGTCATTTAAACAAAAGATTTAAATTCTCTAAAGGTCAAATAAGCTTGCGATAATTCCTTAATAGCAACAAAAGAATCTATCAAACTGTTTTTCTCAATTTGTGAAGCGTTCCTCTACCCACGTTAAATGTAGAAAGATTTGAGGCAGAGCGGTGGAGCCGGAGCCGGAGCGGTAACTCTGACTCCACTACTTAATATACTTGGTTGAAGTTGGTTCTGACTCTGTCTCCACCATTTTGAAATTTCATGGCTCTTATAATTATGTTACTCCTCCTCCGGACCCATTATGATCTGTCTCCGGCTTTGGATACGGGTTCTGACTGACCCATTATGATCTGTCTCCGGTTTCAGCTCCAACCTAAAAAGATTTATGATATGACTCGAACCAAAACCTTGAAGCTCCGGCTCCGGCTCCACAGCCCTGATCGAATTATGCCTTAAAATAAAGATCAATCATTATAAAAAATGATCACGATGAAGAAACATATTGAAAAGCTTGATTATTTACACTAATATTGTCTAAGGTTGGTCGAGCACTTTATTTTCCTCACCGCACCGCATCGCACCGCACTGCACCAAAAATATAAAACTATACATCACCAAAATGCTGAAATTGTGTGCAGCACCGCACCACGCAACGCACCGGAGCGTTGGCCAACTCTTACACGAGTACTGTCGATTGAAAAGAAAACATATTTACAGAAAACATTCTAGAAATTTTTCATTAAGTCCAAAATATTATTATTATTATTATTATTATTATTATTATATTATATTATTATTGATTATATATAGTATATATATTATTATATATTATTATTTATATATTATTATTATATATTATTATTGACAGATCTACAGACGAAAGACGATGGTGTTGCCTCGCCCCCAACGTTAAGGATTGCTTCCCACCTCCTGACGAATTTTCCTCCTGTGAGAGATCTCAGTCGAACCCTGTTCCTGAGGTCTGCATCTGTGTCCTTGCCATGATTTCACTTGCTGGGGACATTCCTTGTAATTATCTGGAGAGTCTTCTGCGCGAACGTGCAGGGAATAAGGTCTCAGAATATTATTATTATTATTTTTATTATATTATTATTATTAGTATTAGTAGTAGTAGTAGTTGTAGTATTACTGATATAAAAATTTCTTTTTGCAAATAATAATAATAATCACGGCATTATTATTATTATTATTATTATTATTATTATTATTTATTAATTATTATTATTATTATTATTATCTATTATATTATATATTATATTATATTATATTATATTATATTATTAGAATGGTTCATCAAATCTTTACATTGACAAATGATTGAGAAATGAGAAAGGAAGAAGAATGAATTGATAATTTTAGTTTTATGGATTGCAACATGCGTATAATGATAATCGCGGAAGCTCTATGTTATGATATATGGTTGGTGTAGGCTTCTGAATGGAATCAAAAGTATGTATGTATGTATGACTATAGTGAGACGTATGTAAGAATAAATATAGTTGAAAAGATGTTTAATATCTAATAGCAAATGAGCAGGACCTGTGTTAGCCCCTGGTTATTCAATTTATATATGGATGGGCTTATGAAAGAATCAGAGTGAGGTGGTAGGGGTAGGTGCTAGAATGATGAGAATGGAAGAGAGTGAGGGTGCCCAGTTTATATATGCGGTATGATTTGGTTTTGTGTGACCTGAAGAGGGTTGAAAGATTGGTAGAGTATTTGCAGTTTGTAATAAGCGAGAGTATGAAAGTAACGTTAGAATGAGATGGTATGGTGTGATGGGACAGTTCCGGTGTAAGTATGTGATGGTAGGCAACTGGAACAAGGTCTGAGTTTTATATATTAGGATATATGTTGGATGAAAAGTCAACGGATGATGCAGAGTTGTAATAGAAAAGTTATGAGTGGTATGAGCAATTAAATCCCTGGTTAGATATAAAGACTAAGTCTTGAGTGCGCTAGAGTCTTAAATGAGGGTATTTGTACCTGTGTAATATATGAGTAGATAAACTATCATATTGGAATAGGTTATAGAGTCCACATGGTGTTTCAATGGACAATCTTAGGGCATTTAGTGTGAGAAGAATGATAAAATGAGAATTGAACGCATTAGGTTGTGGTGTCATGAAAAGAGTAAATGAGATAATAAATGAAAAAACATTGACATGGTTTGGTCAGTGGAAAGGATGAATGATAGTTGCGTTAAGTGGATGTATAGTGGTGAGTGGCTGGAGTCGACGGTTGGGAGACCGAAGAAAAAGAGATTGAGTCAGAAAGGAATGCTTGGAGAAGAGAAATGAGTTTGCAAAGAGAAAAAAAGGGCATATATTAGTTCAATGGCGAGTTTTGTGAGGGGTATGGTTTAGCCCACGGCAGAAGGATACACCCTACATTGACGAATGCCATAGTGAGGGTCCGTCGCCCGTGAAGCTCTAAGATGAATTTCTGACTGCGACGAGTTCTCACTAAAAGTATAAAGGGGGTCGGTAAAGCTGGGCTTTCTTTTCGACTTGTGTCATATTCTATCCTACTACTTTTCTGTTTCCTGCATGTGTCGCACCTTAACCCCAGTCTTGGGAAGAGAAAGTGGGCGATGATTATTATGATTATTATTATTACTATTATTATTATTATTATTATTTATTATATTAACAAATATTATATTATTATTATTATTATTATTATTATTATTATTATTATTATTATTATTATTATTATTATTATTATTATTATTATAATTATTATTATTATTATTATTATTAGATCCACTCGTTCCTGATCGTGAATCTGGCAATAGGAGACTTGCTGATGGGTTTGTACCTGATTGTGATCGCATCTGTGGACACCCATTTCAGAGGTGTTTACGCTGCAGCAGAAACAACATGGAGGAAGTCTGTTCTTTGTCACATGGCGGGTTTCTGTTCCACTCTCTCATCGGAATTATCAGTCTTCACCTTGACAGGTTTGGTAACTATATCCGGTACCAGGTGCCAAGTGTGGTACTTAGGTCTGCAGAGCCGGTAATTTTATTTTCTAGCTCCGTCTCCGGCTCCGGCTCCGGCTCCGACTCCGACTCCAGTTCAATCATTTTAAAATTATGATGTTCCGACTCTGGAGTGCTTGGGGTTCCGCAGCCTTGGTGGAAATAGGAATAACTTTTATTTTTCCATTATTTTAAATGATATTTAATAAGTTTACAGGGTGTTTCTAACTCCCACATGACTGTAGCATCTTCCAAAATATCCGCTATAGCATACTTCTGTTCTTATATTTTGAATAGCATTCCCTAGAAATCTTACTTGGAACTGTTACATTTTCACTCTTATTTAGCAGGCTGCTATGAGGCTGGAACCTTATTTCTGCCTTCATAATTTTTACACACAACCACAATTACTTGCACTATTTGGGGTTCATAGTCTATCCCTCTGTATGGAATATAGTGTCACACATGTGAGTAGTATAAGGTGCACTATCGGCAGGTGCCATATTTGTCGCTAAATCTGGCAACCTAGTCATACTTTATGGTACTTTTTAGCATTTTTGGACGCTTTTTAGAATTTTTTGGTGATTTTTACCTCATGGTACAATCGGCAGGAAAACCTGCAGGCATGTCAGCAGCTTACTTGTGTAATGCTCCCAACTCCGGAGAAGTTTGGGGATTTTTCCAGCCAGTGGCAGTACTGCATGTCAATGGCGACGGCGCGTTTCCAAGGCATTTTAATATTTTTCACTTATCGCTAACTACAAATATTTCAAAGTTTTTAAATGTTATAAACATTAAAACAAAGTTTTTGAACAAATAACTTGTTTTATACAATTGTATGCACAAAATATGCTAACAAACACTTAATCATTGTATCACTTTAACATTTATTTTACGAAGAAACCTTAAAAATATGGTGACTTTTAATGTTTTCATATTACTTATTATATATAGAGTATATTAATTAGACAAACTGGTGAAATTTGGCAGCAGTGCATGTAGCAATAATTTGGACAAACCACATAGATGTGTTTTTCAGCTAATTAATTTTTCTATAACTTTTCTCTTTTCTAAACTGATACCTAACCTAACATTACCCAACAAGACTTAACCTAACCATACCTTTCCATCAAAACAATAATTGTTAATATATTTTTATATATATAAAATTCGCACCTCAAGGGTATAGCCCTATTCTAGGAGTGGAACATTTTAAGGTAATTGCTACCTAGGATCCGGACGGGGATCGAACACAGGCCCTTGCCTTTGCGACTCTGTCGCTCTACTGATTGAGCCACGGTAGCGGCAAATCAATAATAATATATAAGAAAACTTGACAAAATTAATATTACTTAGCCTATAACTAAACTACGAATAACTGTTACTATAATCCAAGTTTTTTAACTTATCAAAACTAACATAACAATACCTGATCTATTCCAAGAACATAACATAACATATAACTACCCTAACATCTTAAGTATGAATAAAAGGTTATCATTAACAATACTAAGTCATTATCAATTCCGATCACATAGCAATACTTGACATAGCCTAACAACCTGACCACACCCTACAGTATCATTCATATGGGACTATGAATAAATGAAAATGTTTCTCAAGTTTCCTACAAATCAATACCGTTAGCCTAAAATACATTTCCGACAAATCATTACTGTTAACATAAATTACATTCAATAATGTAACAAATTAACTTACCATGTTTACCATAAATCATCATAACAACCGAGGCTGGACATTGCTCAACATATCTAACTTAATAAACTTAATAAATTAACAAAGTGCCCTACCTACCTATCAAAGATACCAACATTTTGAACTATGAATAATTGCTAACATTAACAAAGTTCTCTATCAAATCTAACATCACCCAACAAAACTTAAAATAACCCTACGTTTCTAACATATCATTAATAACTAACATAATGATATCTAGCAAAACAACATTTTCTAACAAAACTAGTATAACCTAGCATATCTAAACCTTGGAAACTCCTAATTTGACACATCAATCGTCAAAATCTGAAAAATCTAACATGCCTGCATCTTGTTCTGTCGATCGTGCCATATGAAAAAAGCACCAAAAATGCTAAAAAAATACCATAAAGTATGACTAGGTTGCCAGATTTAGCGACATATCTGGCACCTGCCAATAGTGCACCCTATACTATTCGTGGAGTGATTTCACCCATATTGTCCGCCCTGGTCCTACAATATTGCTATTTTTTCAGAAGCGTTATATTTACCATTTCATCTAATCAACTGACACCATCTCTCAAAATATCTTTCAAACACCTAACTCTTGCATCACTCAACTTAAGCTAAAGCTGTTTAGATGTGCAGTAGATTTCTAATAGAGTTAATTTTGTTGTCGCATTTCCCTTCCTTTGAGATGGAGCTCGTGTGATACATCTTTTCACACAATATCATCCCTTCGATATCTCATCTCTCTAACCCAAGGCGTAATTGCAATGTTCATTCCTACATATGGGTTACCGGTATAAAGTATAAAAATGTATGAAATGCAATTCATCATACTTTCTCCACTTCTATTGAATTGTTTATTTACACATACGTGATATATATATATATATATATATATAATAATATATAATATATAATATATATATATATATTATATTATATATATATATATATATATATATATATATATAATATATATATACTATATATAGTATTATATATAATATATACAATATATATTCATTGCTTCAGGAACACAAAGCGGCCACACTAGGTTGAAAAATCAACTCCATGTCTGGGCCTACGTATACTTATTTAAATGTAAAAAAAAAATTGGATGGTGAAATGAATATGCCAAAAATAATAAAAAGCTAAATAAAAAAGTCCTTATTAGGGATGTACCGGAACCCAGTTCTGGCCAGAACCTAGATATTTTAGAAGTCCGGTTCCGCCGGAACTATCTGTCCGGCCGAACTAACCGAACTTTTTACTTTTCAAATGTCTTTCTTAATAAATTCAGTATTGATTTGTCATTTACTCAAGTACATGTTGTCTATAGTAAATAATACAGTAAAATGAATTAAAATGAAGAAATTGCAAACAAGGACCCTTCGAACTCTATCTAATTACTCGAAAACTGTAAATAGAACATATTTTCAAAACTCGAACCAGTAGCTTTAATTACTCTAGAACGGGTTGTGATTTTTTAGATTTTTTTAATTTTTTAGACAATTGTTTTTAAATTATTATATTTATTAAATTAGTAATAATCCTAATTATTACTAATTAATAATAATTTTTAGTAAAAATAAGTATTTCATTATTAAGATTAAAAATTTATTTAATATTATATATATAATAAATATATAATATATATATATATATATAAATTATATATATATATATATATATATATATATATACTATATACTTATATATATAATATATATAATATATATATATACACAGAAGGGCCACCCATAAAGTATCGTCCACTACGAAAAAAGAATATGAAAGATAAAATCTAGACCTACGTACGGTACGTACTTCAGTCTAATCCACAATAGTATTAGTATTTATAGGACAATATAGGACATTTTACCTACGGTCTTAATTAACAAAGCAGAGATTTAAAGTCTATGTCGAAATGTTCTCCGTCAGAACAAAGAAAGTTTGCACGTTAGCATGTTATTGATAAACATTTCTCAATACACGTTGTGGGACAAATCTCTTGACTATGTTGTTTTTCAATGGTCTATTTTCTGATTTGTTGTAAGACTCTAGATTTTAGAAATCCCCGCAGGAAATAGTCGCCTGGTGAGCAGGTTCGGGAACAGGGAGCCCAAAACCTTGCTGATGGTACTTTCCTCTGTAAAAACGGTATGTATTGTAGTCAATGACAGAATCCGACGTTATGTCAGGTCTGGTCTCCCATCTAGCCTAGAAATAGGCATAAACGCTTTTCGTTTGGCACGTTAAGCTGTGCAGAGAAACGACTATAGACCTGTATCTCGTAATAACAATCGTTATTTTCCAACAATATTCATTGAAGGTAATATTGACCATTATCGTTAAGCCGAGCAAAGAGCCACCAAACACCATATCTTTAAATCGTGTAATGGGCATTTGCAGGACTTTGTGTGTTCTTGTAGCCCAGTGTCCGAGTATTTGGGAATACCTAACCGTCAATGAAACCAACGTCACCGGTGCGTAGAAGAGGAAAGGTTTGTTAGTAGCCTCATCATTACTCTAAATCAATCCAATTACAGTAAGTTTTACGCTTAACACTTATCCGCTTCTTTTATTTCATGAACAACAACTCACACGGGTAGGTTTCATTTAATCATGAAGAGGTTGACATTTATTGCATATACATCTACATGTTGTATAACCTCGACGTCGTAGGTATTAGGTAAATATTTTTTAAATCATTTTTCGAGATGGGCCGGTTTTATGTTCTCCACTCGTGTATATGATATATATATATATAATATATATATATATATATATATATATGTATATATATATATATATATATATATATATTATATATATATATATATATATATATATAACGTATTATATATATATATATAATATACTATAACTAATATATATTATATATATATATATATAATATAATAGTTATATAATATACTGTATAATATCCGAGACTCTAATTTATTTATTTCTTTATAAAAATGACTTAAACAACAACATGTAATAATAATAACTATATTTACTATACTTATCATTAATTAGGTAATAGCAGGATTCATTATTAATGTAGAAAAAAAATTGTGGCCTAAAAAAATCAAAAAAAAAAAAAAAAAAATCATGATTTTTAATAAAAAAAAACTTAAAAAAATCAGTTGTTTAAATATTTGATCTTTTGTGCCAATCCTGCTCTCGAATCTAGACCTGGAGATAAATAGCTACAGGCTATTATTATTATATATATTATATATTTATTATTATTATATATTATTATTATTATTATTATATTATTATTATTATATTAGAAAGGAAGAAGAAATAACTTTAAAGTAGAAACTACTACAAAACAAAATATTAACTATACTGTTAAGCCCAAAAATTTAAAATGTTTAAAATAAAATATTAATTTTCTTACTTAAAATTGAATTTGAATTTTGAAATGTTGTGGAGGAAAAATAAGTTGCTTCTCCATGTGTGAGTTAAACCGTCATCTCTTCCTCAAACACGTTACCCGCTACTGAAAAAAAGCTTTTAAACTTTTGAGACCCATAGGAACTTTATATAGTATATCATTTTTCACTTAGATAAATTCTATGATTTCCGCTTATCCAAATTTTGCTTTACAGAAACTAAAAGCTCACAGTATGGATATAACAAGATGCCAGAACTCTAGAAGAGCTTCCACTTGTAAACAGACAGTATTAAAAGTAGAAAAATTAAGTTTATGAAAGTGGGAAATATTTCCGATTCAGCCCGTAGTGTGGATAGTGTGTAATGTTCCGGTTCCGCCGAACCAAAATATTCTGGCCGGACATCCCACCTTAACATATAAATAAGTTTAATATTTACATAAGAAATGCAATATTTGTAAGAATAGTCAGTTCTGAAGATAAAAATAGAGTACTGTTTAAATGGAAAGATTCAGATAAATACTGGATATACCTTTGTAGAGGTTAGACCATAAAGTAGGCAAAGACGACGACGAATGGGACCAGTGGGACAATCAAATAAAGGTATAATATATATATATATATAGTATATATATATACTATATATATGTATATATATATATAATATATAATATATATATACGTATATTATATATATTATATAATATATATATAATATATATATATTATGCCATGTTGTGTTAATATAGAAAGGGGTAGTTTATTTACAAGATCGTTAGTAAATTAAATGTATTGTATTAATTCATTACAACTTAATTTTTTTTTCCACGTTGCATGTACAAAAAAAGTAAAAATTTAAGTTGCAAATATGAAATAAAATCGCCATCTTCCTATTTATAAATATCTATGGACTTTAATTATCAATTCTATGACGACTACCAGCTAATTTTCATCGATTTTCATAAAAAACTTTATATGAAATGTTTGAAATGACTTATAAAGAAGGAAAAACGCAAAGAAAAGTTCGAAAAATGAGCCTGAGAAAATAAGCTATATAACAGATTCAAATTTTATACTATTTGTAACACTTTTTACTTTCTGTACATTTTTCAAATATTTTTATAGCTGCTTACAATGCAAATGATTTAAACAATATTTTTCCACACTCACGGGTCGGGTATTGCGGAACCTCCCGTAGACAAATGTTTGTATGGCGTGCATTTATTTACTGCTAAAAATTGATATAAATATCATTTACTAACGTATTAGAAATATTCTAAAAATACAAAAATAATCCCATTCTTATAACAATAATATAGTTATATAATATATACAAATATATATATACTAATATATATAGCTACTGTATAAATTGAATATATATACAATAGCTATATTCAATAATATACATATATACATATATATATATACTTATATATATATATTATATATTATTCATATATTAATATATTATAGTATATAATATAATAATAAATGATTATATATAATATAGATATATATAAATAGTTATATATATATATTATTATCGAAGGATATAATATAATAATATTATATCATATACTATATATATAATAGTATAATATGGAATATATAATATATATTATATATATATATTATATATATATATATATATATTCCTCCTCAGTGATAACCCTGGACCGACTCCTTGTCATAAAATTTCCCTTCAACGGTCCCATTTTAGTGAGCAAGTAATAAAAGTGTATTATGGCCCTTGTTTGGTTCTCTTATCCTCGTGAGCTCCATCCGCTGACACTATCGAGTTTTTCCCGATTCTATGGGCGTTCAGAGTTGTGCCTGGCCCACTGCATATCCACGAGCAATTGAGGAAACCGAATGGATGCAATATGTGGCTTCGTTTTTATTATAGGTAAGATTAATTTGAAATATTTTTTTAATGTGTAATTAATTTTAGTTTTACGAAAATGGACGGAAATTTTAAAGTTAAATATTATAAACCTTATATATATATATTTCACTATATATATATAAATATATATATATGCATATAATATAATAAATAATATATATATATAATATATAATATATATAATTAATATATATATATATTATATATATATATATATAATAAAATATATATATTATATATATATATATATATATATATATCTTAATAATATATATATATATATACAATATATATATTGAAATAAATATTAAAATCCAAAATAGAACTTAAAATTTTGAAATGAACAATAAAAATTACCTAATTTTGACTAACCCGAAAAAAACAAACAAAAATTTCACTTTTTATTTTTATTGTTGAAACCCAGAAAAAGAATGTATCTTATGATCATGAAAAAATGATGACGTGTTTCCGTAGTACCCACAACCAGTTATAAAATAGTATCCTAGTTTCTTGTTAGAATTTAAGGAAATTCACGTTAATACCCACAAGCAGAGTTATAAAATTGTATCCTAGTTTCCTGGACCTTGGCTATTTCAGTAGAATCAGATTCTTAATCTTCAGTACTGCATATTTTAAGGCAAAGTAGCAGGGTCCTTGTCTCTAGGAAGAATATTTCAAGGGTGAGAGACCTGAGATAGTCCCCTGGGTCCCGTATATTAGTGTACAGTTGGAATCCTAGTCTACACGGCCGCACATTTCAGGATAGAGGCACAATTTGAATCAAGTTGAGGATCGAATGCTCAACCTTATACAAAAGTTACTAATGCGCATTTTTCTTGCTGTTCAACAAAGCATTATTTCTCCTGATGGTTCACAAGGTCTTACCATTTTTTTATGGTGGGGGTGGGTGGGTCCAGCAAAGTTTAGTAGGGCATCTTTCCTATTAGTTAGTATTCATAAGATTCTACTACCATATTTTTGTTGATTCTTTGAAAATTACATAATATATTTCTTATTCATATCTTAAAGTTTATACAACGCATTTTTCATTGAAGCATTAACAATTTATAACTTTCAATCTATTTTTTTAACCAGTCCTGAACTTCGTATCATTTGCCGTGATCGCAATCAGTTACGTCCTAATGTATACGGCAGCCAGAACCACCCAAACTGCAGCCAGAGACGTCGATAAGTCCAGTTCTGCTATGGGTAGAAGAATGACCTTAATTGTTGTGACTGATGCAGCGTGCTGGCTTCCGATCATAGGGCTAGGCATAGCATCTCTATGTGGGGCAACAGTTGCGACCCAAGGTTGTCCATTATTATTATTTTAATTATTATTGTTGTTGTTGTTATTTTCATTACGATATATTTTTAAGAATTTATTATTTATATTATTATTATTATTATTATTATTATTATTATTATTATTATTATTATTATTATTGCAGGTGTACTCATGATTGTATATTGTGTATCAATTATGCCCGGCATATTATTGATTATTATATATATTATTGATCGAATATTATTATTATTCATTATTTATTTATATCATTATTATTATTTTATTATATTTAGGGTACTCGTGATTATTTATTGGGTATCAGTTAATATTATTATTATTTTTATTATTACAGGTGTATGCGTGGGTGGCCGTATTCATCTTGCCGCTAAACGCTGCGATTAATCCGATTCTATATACGTTATCCACCGCACCTGTAAGAAAAGCCTTAAAAAGAGTAGGAACCCCAGTTTTATCCAGGGCTGGGCGTTACAGTTCCCGGCATGATCCACTGGTAGCTTCCGGTAAGTCATGTCATGCAGGTTATTAACTAGTTATAGTAATTCTCATGTCCATATGAGAAGGCTTCCGGTGAGTCATGTCATGCAGGTTATCCACTAGTTATAGTAATTCTCATATCCACACGAGAACAATTATGAAAAAAAAACTGCATTGTTGTTGTTATTCATTTGTTTATGTGGTGGAGTGATGAATGTTAAATGTATGTTTAGAAAATTAAGGGGGCAAATATCACTGAGGATACTGAATCTTCATTTTTATGAAGGTGAATGAGATTGGGTGAAGTGTTCCGTTCGAGAGTAGTAACGAAAGCGTAAAAAAGAAAAATAAAAAAAAATGTTTTCTAGGCTAGGGAAGATGTTTTCTAGGTAACGGTAAATACATTTTTTTTGTTTTTTTTAAGGAAATGACTAGAGGAAGATGTTTTTTTTTTAATTGTGAATATCTTGAAAGCGAAACAGATACTACTACTACTACTACTACTGCATACTACAGGAACCATATTTAGCTACAATCTGGCAAATCTGGCAAACTTACCCACGCTCTTTTCCTGAGTTTTTTTCGGGGGTGGAGCCCCATTTTCTAAAGAGAATTTGTTGAGAGCATTGTAACCTATTTTAAAGAACAGTTAAATGTATAGTTTTATGAGACCTACCGTCATTTGTCAAGATTAGGCGTATAAGCGAACAAGTTTCAAAACTTTAAAAAAGTAAGACGTTTGCTTTTTTTCAGCTGATGTAAGCATAATCATGGGTAATGGCTCCTAAAATTAATTTTTTTTGTTGTAAATTCCTTCAGTTAACTAAAATAAATGGGAGTATTACCTGAAAAGTTTTTAACAAAATTATATATGCTTAATATCGTTATAGTTTTCACTGTTTTCAACGATTGTTTTCTTTGGAAAATGGGTAACTAAATTGAGATTACACAAAAATGAGTATCAAGTACGTAAATGAACAATTTTTGTTACGCTATATAGTTCTGAGCAACTGAACAGAGAAAAACATTTCGTGGAAGAATGCTACAATTTTCAAAGCTCTGGTTCAAGAAGAGTGCAATATTTAAGCGAGCATTAGCATAGTTAGACCGTATGACGTCTACGGTCAAACAACAGTGACGATTTTGAAGTATTACAATGTTTCATTTCTAGAGCACCGTACGAAAAGGGAAATATTTAAGAATAAAAGAAGTACAAAAAAAATCTTTGAAACCAATGTTATCTCACCTGGGACTACATGAATTGAAAACAATTTGTATGTCAACAATTAAGGTTCTGAATCCCATTGTCATGAATGTTTACAATATTGCATCGAAATGAGTTATTGAGACGTTGAAAACGAATATTTTTTCAGCATTATTTAGATAAAAGAGAAAGATAGTAGGACCATTGTTCCAAGCCCCCCCCCCCCATTCTAAGGGTGCTGCGTTGATAGTTTAAATTAGAAATGCATAAAATAATGTACGAGATGGAATCGTTGGAAAATGAGTGGACATGTAATAAATTTGAAGATTGAAGTAGAATGAAGAGTAAAAAGAGAGTTGGGAATAGGGCAGAACCCTGAGGAATACCACTATTTATAGACTTAAATGATGAACAGTGGCTTTCTACAAAAAAGCTGCCATATGTCGCCTGAAAATTAAATCGGAAATAAGGTTATAGAAAGAAGAATAAATAGAGAAAGTAAATATAGAAAGAAATCAAGTGTTTCTGCCTAACTATACCGAAAGCTTTCTATTTGCACAATAAAAGATTTGTTGAAGAAAAAAAGAGAATCAAATTCAGTGAAAAGGAAAATATAATCGCTAGTAGAGCGTCCCTTACGGAAGCCATTTTGACATTAGAAAATTAGATTAAAAATTGAGAAGAATTAAGCCTGTTTCCAAATCTTCCACTTAAATATTGATTAGAAAACTATTTTTAAAAAAAAAAGGGTTAGAGCGATGGGACGATAGTAGAGTTGACCGAGCACCAGAATTTTGCGCACCGCACCAAGAGTTATTTTTGCCGCACCGCACCATATCTTTATATTTTAAAAATTGCACCACACCGGTACTGGATTTGTGTGGCGTACCGCACCGCACCAAGAATAATTTTTGCCGCACCGCACCTTTATATTTTAAAAATTGCACCGCACCAGTACTGGATTTGTGTGGCGTACCGCACCGCACCGCACCTGGTGCGTCGGCCAACCCTAGATGATAGCTAGAAGGTTGAAAGGGTTCCTCCTTCTTTGGCACAGGGGGAATGAAAGCACGCATCCATCCGGAAGGAAAGTCTAAGGTGAGAGGAAGGAACTGCCAAGCAGTTTACCAAAATAATGTGCAAAACGTTCTTTTTCTTATGCCAAGTGTCACAATGAGAGGAGAAACGAGAATGACGTGTATTTTATTTACGGTGAAAAAAGATTTTGAAGCAACGAATAGATTTTTGTGAGAATCTAAAATAATATTTAAAGTAGTGAATCTTAGAATAATAATATATATATATGTTTATATATATAATTATATATATATATATATATATTGTTTAAAATAGTTGATTTGTGAGCGCTTATTTTGTGGATGAATGGTTAGTTGGTACCTTGTGTGTAAATGGAGACTGATTTCATAGAAGTTGGGAGGGTGAATCACATATTTATTAATAAACATTACATCCTGTCTCAAAACAGTTATTTAAATAACATTCCAATACTTATTTTTTGTTCCATTTCAGTGAGTTGCAGTCAGTGGAAGTCCTCTTTCAAAAGTCGATTAACAACCATTGTCGACGAAACTGCGGTTACGCATACACCCGATGGACATACAGCATCTCTGACTTACAAATCAAGTGTGAAAGAGGATTCCGTCACAGAGCTTCCTTCCGACGAAGACTGGATTAAATTACCAGAACAATGTTCTAATTTAGAAGATGATCTTGAACAACAGAGAAAAACAAAAACAGAAATGTACCTCATTGATAAGGAAACCTTTAAAGACAGTTCGAAAGACGAGGAGTTAGTACCTCTAAAAGTTTTGTCACAATTAAATCCAGAGGGCGATAACAACAGTATACGTAAACTGTCGAAATATCAAAACCACGACAGTCGATATGATTAGTAGGGATTATATTTACCCCATTTAGCTTTCCTTATTGAAAAAGGGAAATTTAAGTTATAACTAGTATTCATTTTTTCCCACTCCGTAGACAAGGGTCCAGGTTTCAATATAGAGAAACCATCGGAAGGGTTATGTAAGGTGTTGCACTTGTGGTTTATTCTAGTCATCAAGTCCTAAAAGTCCTTCACAACCAAGGTTGTCAGGTCAAAAAAAAAAAAAAACTCTGAAAAACAATTTATTATGTAAAAAGAACATTTTTCTAATGCTCAAACTATGAAATATTGTTGGTGTCAAAATATTAATATGTGCCAAGACATTTTTAATACTATACTTGAGAAATACTAATATAGATTCCATTATATTTATGTTCTAAAATGTATTTATCAACAATATAGGAATCTAAAACTTTTACGGCCAAAATAATAATATATCTTCCAGTATGTTTACGTTCAAAATATAGTTTATTAGACAATCTTTTTTTTTTTTTCAATTTGCATATCACAATTATTTTTTTTTTATATATAAAAGTAATTACTTGACACGTCACCAAAGTATGACGTCACTAGATATAATTTTGAAACTTTAAGTGAGATTTCGTAACAGGCAATAAACGATTCAAAATAATTTTTGCACTAGTGGACTTCAAGATCCTGTTTGTTTAATTAAATTAGGTTTAGGGAGTGTGGTTCGAGTTCCGGGGGAAGAGAAGGGGCGGGGCTGAGCGAAGCAGAGTTCCACCAGCCACGACGACTTCCCCTGAAAGCCGTAAACCCCCCTCCTCTGGCAACTTCAAATCTTTGCGATTTACTTTTAGGATAGCTTAACATTTCAATCTTTTTTTTTTTTTTTTACGAAGCTAATAGCAAACAAAATTCACAAAATACAAGAATGCACATCCATCTACCAGAATTCACCATCCATTACCAGTAAAATTAACATTTGAATAAGTCTGAAGATTATATGTTCCATAATTTCAAATTAATTAATTTTTAATAATTCGTTTTTATCTTTGAAATGGTCGTTTTATAAAAAAGGTTTCAAATCTAAAATAATACATCATAGGGTTGAGAAATTTTTTCCTCACAGTTACGTTAGTCTACCATTAATTTCCTCAATTTTACTACATTTAGATTAAACTTCACTTTGTCATTCTCAAGAAAGCGCCCTTCAATCAAAAACAGTTTCTAATCTTTTCATCAGTTTCATCCAATACCATCAGGAAGGCTAGTTACTTATTAGATTTGTAAATTGTAAGAATGGAAAACTTTTATTTTTAATAGATACAAGGATATCAAAATAAAAATTACGACACTTGAAACGATATTTGGGGCTATTTTATCTTTTAATTTATTTTAAGAAAAATAAAATGTTAGGGGATATGCACCTTCGAGTAGTTGGGATGAGGGGGGAGGAATGAATTTCATGATTGGGAGTTTGTTCTTAAATTGCTAACCTAATAATGGGGAAATGCACTTTCTAATTTAATATGGAATAATTCTAATTTTTCTTAATGAAATTAATTATTATTATTTTTTTTTAATTAGGTTTAAATTTAACAGTTTTGGACCTAAAGGTTTTACTGTTGACAAATGAATTTGAATATTTTTTTCCTTAAATTTTCCGCATAATTAATAAAAAACAACAAAGGAATTACCAATAGTTTTTTGATATATTATCTATTAAAACTATTGATTCAAAGGTAAATCTTTAGTACAAGCAATAAACTAAATTGATAAAGATTTGTAAATAAAATGATTGGTTACTTTAGGAAAATTTTGGTAAAACGGACAATAAAAGTTAAAAAATCCAGCCATGAGTTCAAAGTTCAAATCCATAGGGATAGAAGACCAATTGGAAATCCTTGATTCAAGAAAGTCCAAGGAGATGACAACCTAACACCAAACTTTGCTAACACTTTTAATTTGAAAAATACATAACGCTACCTCAACCACTTCAATGCTTTTGATGGTTTGTTAGAACAGAGAAGTGAAAATAAATGGATTTGCTTTCTTTTCACGGAAACAAGCTTCCCAGGGATAGAGGACCATTACTACTATTTAGGCAATCGCAAAACTTGTTGAAACTTAAGTCGCGTCCATACCGGACGTAAAGTCTGCCGCTGATTGTGAGAGGGCCCATTGATGTAACTAGGAAATTTTTCTAAGGGGAGCCATGGCTCCTTTATCTGAGAAAATCAGTAATCCTATTATGATTTTCTTATTACCTTTATTTTATTATTGAACCTTTTAATTTAAATGGAGTCTTAAATTAACTTCAACTTTCGGTGCTTTCCTACCATCAAGTACTTGTTTCTGAAATCACTGTTTTATCAAGTGACCCTCAATATTAAGAATTTGAAACCCGTATTGGTTAATCGTGGTTTCAGTCATGATTTAATACGTCGCATTGCTGAAATGCTTTTCACAATCAGCTGAGTTCACAGACAAATCTATATCACCCTGAAGAAGCTTGTGTAAATAGGGGGTCAAGTCTTTTCTGACAACAGCTTTGAAGTTCTTAAAAAAAAACAAGCTGATATTCCATTCTTTTGTTCTTTTCAGAACATTCTGAATGACCAGTGGTTCAGCTTTAAGGGTGAGAGTGAAGATATTCATTATGTCCTTATGCCTTCCTTGTATTGTATTGTTTGTATTTTCATTTTACAAAAGTTTCTCCTTGATTCAAATCCAACTTCAGAGAGAAGTCTGCTGACTGTGCTAAAGACAAATTTTTTATATATATATTTTTTTGAAGTTATTTAAAATAATGTTTGTCACTTGAAATTAGGCGTTTGTTTCCAATATTCAGAACGTTTCGTGTCTAATGGAAATTTCACTAAATTACAGAGTCGACTCTGTTAGATATCCTTTTATTTTTTTATTTTTTAATAGAGTTTCTCTTCGCTGCGACCTTTCAAAGATTGCATCAACAGGTTTCCTCATATAGCATCTATTCCGTATTACCACCTATTCATGTTGCATTAAGTCTTTTCTCAAACACTTTCGGTTTCCAAAAAGGTATTTTGGATTTAGAGTTCTGAGAACACAGACTATGGATCGATAATATAATCCTTCATGATTTTTAAGTCTCGGTCAATTTTTTCCATTTGCTAAAATCATTATTGATGAACTTTTCATTTAGATTTCGCCTGTTCCCAATCGAGAATTGTCTGCATAAAAGAATTAACATCTGTCTTCTATGTTGTATTCATCATATGACTGAAAGCGATAACTGCGTATCATAATAGTTTTCGAAAAGTTCATATGTTGCCAAGCCGAGACACTCGCAAGAGTTCCAAGATCTGATAGTCCTGTTCTGATTCCGACTCTTTTGGATTTTGATTCCGATTCCAATTCCAACTACGGATGAATATGCAACTTTCAAACTCGACTCTAAATTTCGATTCGTGTTCTGATAAAACTTTAAAATCCGACTTTGATTCACCGAATTTTAAAGATTCAGAACTCCAATTCAGATAGGCTAAGTTGTAATCCAAATTGGTTTCGTGTATCCTCTGCATTTTTAAATGTAGTAGATGGATATACGGCGATTTAATTATTATAAAGAGAAATCCAGATAAAAATGCAATGTCCGGCATAATATTCATCCGTTTAATACAAATGGCTCTTGACACTCGTAGAGCGAATAAGGTTATCAAATTTTATTCGAGCAGCAGACGGGTTTGACATTTTTCCGAATTTTGTACTTTGATATTAAATTTCCTTTAAAAAAGTATTATAATAATAATAATAATAATAATAATAATAATATAAATTAATATTCGTGTATAATAAAATTTTTCTAAACTGAAAAATACTCGTTAAAACTTTTAATATTTCTAATGTTTTCACTTAATTTAAGCTAGAATGCTAGAAATACTCAGTAGAGCGATCTACAAACGAAGGTTACATTTTCTCGTGATAATATGATAAGTTTTTTTGTTTTTGTTTTTAAGATAAGGCAATTTTTTATTATTAATGCATAGGCCCATTTGGCTCCTAACTGTCTATTTTTATAATGTTCTTAATGAGTTAGGCTGAAAATGCTTGGTCTTTTTTGAAAAATAAAAACTACAAATTGTTATTTTTTTAACGGCAAAATCAGAATGATTTTTAAGTAGAGTAAATTAATGTAAAAGCAAGCGTTCTCTTTTGCTCTATTCTCGAGTTAGGGCGAGGGGAGAATGAATTTTCAGTTTCTGTTAAAATGTTAGACTCCGTTTTTCTTTCAATTATGGTAGATAAAATTATCAACTTCAACGGGGAATGAAACAATGATTCTAAATTCGACATACCTAATTTTACTCTTGTCATGATCATTTACCTTTTGTGTATCCCTTAACTTCGAAAACTACTAAGCTTTAGATTAAATAATAAGGAAAAGTAGTTTCAACAACTAATAAACTACCTCTGAACTAGCAGCACAGTTAGAATATATTCCAAATTGTAAAATTATTTCGTATGCATTTGACTTTTCAAGAAATCCTTTGACTCAACCTCTCCCGAAGATGTCCAAATTAAATAACTACAAGAAACATATGTCATAAAAATAGTTAAATCGATGTTATATGGTTTATTAATAAAATGGATCTCAAAAAACGGGTTTTTCTTTGTTTCCCTTCTGCTTTACAGTATTTACAGAAGCAAATTAAATCTATAATTTTTTACTCGTAGAGAGTCGAATTATATATATATTTATATATATATAATATATATATATATATTATATATAATATATATATTATATAAATATATATATATATATTATATATAATATATATACTATATATAGTATATATATATATATATATAGAGAGAGAGAGAGAGAGAGAGGAGGCCCTCTTAAACCACTAGCAACACTACGGTAAAATGCCTAAGGGCGGCAGAATATGAAAGGGCTGGCCATAGGTGGCTACGAACTGCGGCAGATCGACAGCAAAAAAACAAAAAAAAAAAAAATATATATTATCTATATATATATATATCATATATATATAGTAGTATATATGATATAGTATATATATATATATATATAATATAACTTTATATATATATATTATATATTTATATTATATATATATTATATAGGTTATAGTAGTTATATATAGTATACTTCACAGCGTTGTCACGCACGCACTACGGGCACAAGGCTTGTTATTCAAGAGGGTGGTGGTTGCATACTCGCCTTCAGAAGTTCACACTACGCAAATTACGCATATGAGCCAGACGCAAGCTTTGCAGTGAGGAGATTAAAAATTCAGCAGGAAACACAAGATTGAAAAGAATTTCCACAGAACCGAGGGGGCAGAAAAGAAGGAAGCACTCGCAGCGAACTAATCCTGGAGTTACCAATTACTCCCTACAAAGACTCGTTGCGCCGACACAGCAGCCCCTAGGTGGTTACGGAGGGCGTCGTAAAAAGTGGTGGTACGGCGAGTGACAAGTTCCTCGAGCACCTGCCGCTTGTCGGTACCTATAGAAAAGGAGATAAAGCACCAACATGATCTGCGCCGCAAACGATAGAGGGTCCAAGAGAGTGGAAAAGTACGGAAACATTTATAGTCTTTTGGCTTTTTGACTCGACCATGTCCAAAAGCAGGGTGAGACCAGACCCCCCCCCCCAGAAGTATGAGAGCAGTACCTACATACGGCGGATGGAGGCCCTTTGTATAGCGTGGAGTAGCTGAAGAAGAGAAAAAAAAAGTCTCGCAGTCTAAAACAGAACTCCCAGTTTTCTTTGAGGCCGCCCGTAGCAACCGTTGTGATGTGAGGTTTCCAAAAACATTTTTTTGTTTATGTTAAGGGCCAAGGATGTTTATATGTCAACAGGAGAGACGAGAGACGTCGAAAGAGATAGGAAAGGGTTTTGAAGGTGTTTTAGATGAGGAGGATTTGGTAGAAGTTTGGAGGTTTTAAAGAATTAAAATTTTTACAACGTTATTGGCAACCCCACCCGGAAATCCTATCGATCAGCGAGAGATGAGAATCGGGAAGAGATTGAGGAGGAGAGGCACAGTTCTAGAAGTAAACGAGGTCGGAGCAGAATTGAAAACGATTGAAGAATGTGTTGGAGGCGTGTGCCCGCCTTCCAAACACTGACGGACAAGGTGTTACGTTTTGAGATCAGAGAAAATAGTTGAACAGAGGGAGGAGTCAGCAGGAGGCACCATCCCCCCTTCACAAATTCGGGGAGGACAACGCCATCCGGTCCCCCCGCCTTCCTAAACGTTCATAGATTTCAGAGCCCATGCCCCCGATCGAATGTAATCACACGCAAAGGCATAGGACACCTGAGAGGAGAAGGAGGAGGGGAGGAGGAATGCCAAGATCGTCCAGGGTTTGAGTTAAAGGAAAATAAGGAGGCATAAGAGATTGGCCTTTTCAGTTGGAGAATTAGCAACAGAACCGTCAGATCGAAGAAGAGGAGGAAAGGGCAGATTTACAACAGTTGTTAGAGATGTTTTGGCAAGGAGGCTAGAAATTTTTCAGTAGGAGAACCTAGGAGGTTAGCGCCCTTTCGTTGGATGAAAAGTCCGCTCTGCTTGTCGAAGAGTATCCCTGCAAACGATTTCTAGCTGAATGAAAATTCCCAAGTGATAGGAGAACGAAGAATTTTTCCATTCCCGATACGCACTGTCTTAGCCTGAATGGCCCTGAGAACAGCACGATCGAACAATGGATTATGAGGAAAGAAGATTTAGTCGAAGAAGGAATGAACCGTCATAACCCATCAACGATTAGCAGTTCCCGACCCTTATCGGAAGAAACCGAGGTCCACCAGAGCCAAAAACAGTTCATTCCGATTATAGTTAGTGTAGAAGGGACGTTAGGCAACTCCCCAATTATGCCGATTAAAGTGCCAGAAAAAAACGCGTAGGGCAGATGGAGCTTTAAAAAGAAGAAGTTAGTTTAAAATTAAGATTATATAAGGTTGTGGTCAGACTTTACCAAATAGGGGAGCGAAACGGTGATGTATTTTATAGATAGATAGGACCTATGGGTGAACACATAGGGTCAAGTGTGTTCAAGCAATGGTTGGACATCCCGGAATGTGTGTGGTGTTCTTTAATTGATGTTGCTCCAGTCGGTTGAGAATGCTGAATGATTTCAGTCCTCCCCCACTAAATCAGTATGAGAGGGACCCCAACATCAGTGTTGTGTACACTGATCCCCAAATAGACGACGCCTCCAGTATTGGATAAGAGGAAGAATATGAACAGTTTCGTGAGAAGTTTGTAGATAATTCAAAAAAGGGGTGAACAAATCTGTTCTGTTAGGTAGAACAGTAGCAAAACACAAATTATGTATGTTAGAAAGGACGAAAGATTTTAAGCCACAGAGAATCGGAAGTTAGGAGATTCGAGATTTAAGACGTGTTACATGGAGTGTTTATGTTTGACATAGGGCAATACTCCACCCTTCAGACCGGAAATTATGAAATAAGTTAAAGTTGGAAATATTTAACGAGTTAGAGGATGAAATTCCGAGCCATCTGGGTCTCAGACACGGAGCAAAAGGTTTAGGTTAGAGTTAGAGGTATTGCACGGATGCAGAGTTAGATTGCAAACCACGGATGTTAGTAAAGTAGATAGTAAGCCGCGCCTGTGCAAATCTGCCATCTTACATGCACATACGGCAATCAAAACAAACAACAGACAAACAAAAAAACGAAAACAAACGTGAAGATAGGTTTAAAATTTTTTCCTCTTAAAAGTTAAATTGTAATTACAGTAAATATTATGTAAAATATGAAAAATCATAAAAACTTAAAAACACTAAACTCGCTCTTTTTAGTACACCCATACAAATACACGAATAAAAAATAAGTAAGTAACAGATAATGAAAGTGTAAATACATAGTAAAAGTTTCTAAGGGCCAAATTATAAAAATCAAATCTTAAACACTGTGGAAACGAAATCAGACTTATGTAGCCCTTCCTTAATTATATATATATATATATATAGTAATTATTTATATAATATATATATATAATTATATATTACTATATATATAGATATATATATATATATATTATATATATATATATATATATATATATATCTATATAATAGTATATATAATATATATATTATAATATATATATATATATATTATATAATATACTATATATATATATATATATATATATATAGTAAATATATATATATATATATATGCTATAATATATATATATATATATATATACTATAATTATTATATAGTACTATATATAATTATATAGTATAATAATAATAGTATATATATTATATATATATATATTATATTGTATTATAATATATATATATAATATAATATACTATATATATATAGTATATATTTATATAATTTATATATATATTATAATATAATATATATATATATATATATATAATATATATTATATATATATTATATAATATATATATGTAATATATATATATTATTATATATATATAATATATGATATATATGTATATATATTATTATATATATAATTATATTTTATAATATATATATATATATATATATAATATATATATATGAATAATTATATATATAGTATACTATATATATTATATATATATATATTATATTATACTATATACATAGATATATATATATTAATATATATATATATATATATATATAATACTATAATATACTATATAGTATAAGATATGATATATATATTATATTATACTATATATCTATATATATATATATATATATTATATATATAATATATAAATATATATATATATATGATATGTATATATATAGTAGATATAATATATTATAATATATTGTATTATATATAATATATAGTATTATTATAGTATATATATTTTATATATATATTATACCAATTAAATATATTACGAATAATATATATACTATATATTATACGTAGTGATATTATATATATATATATATTATATATATATAATATATATATATATTATATATATATATATTATATATTATATATATATAATATATATATATATAAAACTATTCATTTTTCAGATTTTCTAATAGATTACACAAATAATTTTGATTCAATTAAGTAAATTTACAAATACATGACCCATTTTATTCCAATTTGGCTTTCTGTTATGAAAACTTTTCTCATGTTCCGCACTTTCTTGCATCGCCACTTTGAACTTTTCTAAACCTTTGGGATCTATTTCCAAGCTTTGGACTTTCTTCCGTATTTTGGTTGGCTTTTTTTTACCCAACGCTTAGGAACAATTCTTTATACTTTTGGTGCTTTTCTTCCCAGAGTTGGGACATTTCTTTCCAGCTTTGGAAGTTTTCTTCCATGCTTAGGGATATTTTTTGCATTCTATAGGACATTTCTTCCATGCTTTTTGATCGTTTTCCAAGCTTTGGAACTTTTATCCCAGTTTTGGGACGTTTCTTCCAAGCTTTGGGACAATTCCTTCATCTTTTTCTCTTTTCTGTTCCATATTTGGGAATTTCTTCCCAGATTTGATACTTTTCTTCCAAGTTTAGGGAAAATTTCTTTCTCTTAAGGAATATTTTCCAGTTTGGGACAATTCTTCCAGCGAACCTTTGGAACTTTTCATCACAGTGTTTTGGGACTTTCTTTGCAAGCCTAGGGACCATTACTTTCAATAGCTTTGGACAGTTCTTCCATATTTGCTTCTTTCTTTCAAGTCTACGGGACATTACTTCAAAGCTTTGGGACAATTTTTTCCATATTTTGTTTCTCTTTTCTTTAGGGATTTGGGGCTTTTTCATTCAAGCTGTGTGCCCTTTTCTTTCAGGCTTGACATCTTTCCGTTCAGGTTTCCGATTCTTTCTAAACGCCCACAGGCTTCTAGTAATTTCTTTCTGACTTGAGGAAGCTTTCTCTCCAGGTTTTAGTCTGTTTCTTCCAGGTTTTTGGGACTTTCTTTCTGTTTTGTGAACAACTTTTGACACTATCACACGCATAAAATTATGCCGATACTTGTAACTATATATATTCCAACCGAAGACGGATGAAGGCTCTGAATGATACTATTCCATAATTGTTTTATTTGGTTCAAAACTGGAAAATTAACCTACATTGAGTACTACCTCTTTTCTTTATTGTTTACCTTAAAATATATATATATATATAATAATATAATATATATATATTATTATATATATATATATATATATATATATATACTATATATATATATAATATATTATTATATATATAATAATATAATATATCATATATAATATATATATATATATATTATTATATATATATATATATATATAGGTATTTCTTCATCTACCTCTTTTTTCCCAAAGACTTGGGGTAAGAGGTGCATTACAAGCATCGGAAAAGAAAGCAGGTAGAAGAATACTGACAATATGTCGAACAAGAAACGCCAGCCTTAACCGCCCCGCCCCGCCCCTCTGTACCATTATTAGTAAGAACTGGTCGCAAATCGAAAATCCAAGGACCCAAGAGCTTAAGGGACCGGCGACGGATCACACTATGGTAAGATGTCAAGTGTAGGGTTCATCCCCTGGCCGCAGGTGGGCCACAACCATACCCCCTTATAACACTCCGCCATTCTTCCTATCATGCACCTTTCTTCCTTCGCCTCTGCAAACCTCACATTTCTCCTGCAAACATTCCTTTACTTGACTCAATCCACTTTTCTTCGGTCGGTTCCCAACACACTCACCACTATACATGCTGCTTAAACGCAACGACTTATCATTCATGTCCTTTCGCACATGAAAACCAACTCTCCACATAAACTTTCAATTTATTCTCTCGTTACCCCTTTCTTCACACCCACCACTCTCTAATACTACGGTTCAATTCCTCATTTAAATCAATTCTTCTCACACCCGTAGCACGCCTAAGATTGTCCATCTGAACACATTTATCTTTAGATCTATACTTCTTATTCCGCACAGCCCATAGTCTCACTACTAAATAAACAATAACACAGGTAACAAACATACCCTGCATGCAAGACCCCTAGCGTCAACCTCCAGACTTAGTCCTTTTTACATTCACCAAAACGATTTAAGTTGCACCTAAGCACCTTCGCGCCATTCCAAAACTTTCCTATCTACATAAGTTTGCATCACAGTACCGTTCCCTTCTCATCCAACACTACCCTAAGATTAGAACTCAGACACTTGTTCCAGCTGCTCACCGTCTACCATAACTTCACACACTGAGGGCTATCCTCACTCGCAACCATAACCTTATGACTCTTATCTAGTTTACTTTCAAACCCCCCTCCTTTTAACACACCCTGCCAAATCTTCTCTATCAATCATCTCTCAATCAGAAATTCGTCCTCAAAGAAACGCAAAATCATCCCGCATATAATAGGTGGGTACCTCCACTCATCTCCATTTCCATCATTCTAAACCACCCAATTTCCTGCCACCTCCCATTCTAATTCTTTATAATCCCCATACATATATAAATTGATATAAACCAAGGAGACATAACGACAACCCTGTCTCACTTTCCGCTATTAATACTAAACTCAATTCAAACCTTTGACATTGACACATTTATTCTTATACACTACTGGCCCTCACTTTCCTCTATACATACTTTTGATCCATTCAGAAGCCTAAACCAACACCATAATCATCTAATACCTGCCCACAGAGCTTCCTTAACCCTATCATAAACCTGGTTGCATATTCTATAAACCTAATCCAATTTAGTTCCTTCTCTCCCATCATTTCTTCTCCGAATCAATTTGTTTCAATGTAAAGATTTGATCCACCACATCCTCATACACTCCTAAAAGCACTTTGTTCTTCAATTAATCACTCCTTCATCACTCGAAGCACTCTTTCGAACCAAATACACGCATAATATTCTTTCCTTACATGACACTTCATTAACTTATGCCCCCTATAGATTCTATCAGTTCCCTTATCCTCCTTACCTTATATGTATTTAGCGGTGTACTATTACGCTTCTCCTCCAATCCCTTGGAACATATCCTCGCAGTAAACGCTTTAATACAACAGACTTCCAATTTGCCATATTCAATCACCATCTCGCTATTCTTGATACGCTATTGTCGACCAGTGAATTTCATCTATATTTGAAATTTTACCATTCATCAACTTTCTCCACTCTTAATGCCCATTTACCTCCTCCGTGTGCCTAATATACCTCATTCCGCAAAAATAACCTTATTCCTTCTTGACCATCATAACAAATTCAGCACATTCACTTTCACCTCGGTCATTGACTGCCAATATTAGCACGATTTCGAAGTGTCTCGTTTCCACAACCTTCCTTCACATGTCTCATTTCATCAGTTAACATAATAGCACCAATCCCTTATTTTTGTTTCATTTTCTGAGGGCAGGTCCTCTATTCTCAGTTCTTAACCTTCGTGTCTGATTCCCTTCCAGAAGTTAAGTTCTTCCTATTCCTGGATTGTAATTGTGCCCGCATGTCATCCTCCGTTCCAAAATGGCTGTTGTCATGTTATCTTCGTTTCTTTGTTCTCGGTCTACGTACTATGTGTCGCGGGTGTTATGTATTTTTTTCTCCTTCCCTATGTATTTTCCAAGTCAATCGTGTCTATATGAAACTATGTGTTTCTATCAGGTTTGCTTTTATGTACCTATGGTTTATGTATTATATGTCGTATCTTTTTTATCTTTGTTTAACCTGCGGTGTGCATACCTCAGTCTGTGTGCATTCTCACCGGGACTTTGCGTACGCGTGTCTATCTATTTCTTACGTCTCTATTGTTTATGGTTGGACGCGCATTTCTCAAATATCGTTCTTTTTTCATGCGTGCTCTTAATCGATGGATTATGTTTATATTTATATTCAATTATTTTTTTATAAGTTATATATGGTATATACTGATTTATGTATTATTATTGTGTATACTATATACGGGAGTATATAATTAGTGGTATTAGGTATATTAATTATATTATTATTATATATATAGTATTTATGATTTTAAGGTTTTAGGATTAATGGGGAAAGCTCTATGGCAGGTGTTAGTAATGGATGGTTTGATTATTTTGGTGTTGGGAGGGCCTTCTGAAGTTGAATTCCCAAAGTATGTATGACGATAGTGTAACGTGTGTAAGAATATTGTGATATAAAAGTTGATAATTGGTTTATGGCCTTAATAGCTGAGTGAATCAGGGATGTGTCATGTCTCCTTTGGTTACTCAATTTGTAATATGGATGGTGGTTTGAGACAGAAGTTAGTATGATGGGGTGGTAAGGGAATGTGTGTTAGAAATGATGGAGTATGAAGGGAGTGGGGGGCCATTCTATGCTCTATTTAATTTGCGGATGATTTTGTTCTGTTGTGAGTTGAATCTAATGAATGAGAGGTTTTGAGATGATTTGTTATGTATTGATTTTGCAGGTTGTTAACATGTGAGGGGTTGAAAGTATATCGTTGTATAACGGAAGTACTGTAATGTGGTGAGTGAGGATAGTCCTGCGGTGTGAAGTTTATGGTTAGATGGGGTGTAAGCGGGAACATAGTGTCCGAGGGTTAATAATATTTTGTTATATTAGTTGTCTGAGTTTGAAATGGGAACGTGAGTGATGTAGTTGGTATTTGATGCGAGGAAAGTGTTGTGAATATGGCAGGTAAATGTGATGTGGTAGGCAAATTCGTTGTGTTGTGTGAAAGGTACTTGAAGTTCTGAAGATGTCGTACTGATTTCTTACATGAGGGTTGTTTGATCATGTGTAATGTAGAGAGCGAGACTATGGTGCGTGAATTAAGTTCCTAAAAATAATCTAAAGTTAATGTGTGTGCACGATGGACAATCTTAAGGGCGTGTTAGGTGTGAGAAAGATTGATAAAATGAGGAATTCTTTAAATTTAAAGAGTTTGTGTTGTGAGTAATCTAGTTTATGTGGAGGAATAAATGACAGAGTACGTTGAGATGTTTTGGGTCATGTGAAAGGATGATTGATAGTTGTTAAGTTACTGTCGGATGCATAGGTGGTGAGTGTTGGGAATCAACCGGGTGGGAAACTAAAGAAAAAATGTGGTTTGAGTCAGTAAATGGATGCCTGGAGGAGAGGAAAGTGTGGTGAGCTCTTGGCAGAGGCGGAGAATAAAGGTGCATAAATTATAGTGGATGGCGGGTTTTTGTGAGGGGGTTATGGTTTTGGCTCACCTGGGCCAAGGGATGAAACCCTACACTGACGATAATGATAGTGAGGTTGCAATCGTGGTCTCGCATGAATCGCTCTAGGGGTGTGATTTTTCTGTTACTTGAGCCAGTGTACGAGTTTCTCACTAATAGAGTAATAGGGAGGGGGCCGTGTATTGACTGGGCTCTTTTCGACTTGTGTATACTTTCTTCTCTACTTCTCTTTTCGAATGCATGTCACGCACCTTATTACCAGTCTGGGAAATTGATTGATGAGAATTAACGATATTATTTTAACAGTGATTATTACTTATTATTAGTTAATGTATTTATTTATTGATTAGTTTTATTTGATTGTGTTATTATTATTATGTATGGTATTTAGAGATAGAGATTTGATTGATTGAGAGGATGTATGATACGATGTGGTGTGTATGGTTGAGATGATGATGGATGTGAATGATGTGATATGTAGTGTAGATTATGTATGATGACTTTGGAGTTAGATCCAGATTGATGATGAGATATGATGATGATGAATGTACATGATGATGATTGATATGATGAATCGATGACTTGATATGACGATGATGAAATGATGAGGATGATGAATGATGTAATGGATCGTATCGATGATTGATGATGATGAAGGAAGTGAAGAATGAACGATTGATAGATGATGATGAAGAGATGTAGGAGTGTGATGGAGGATGATGATGATGATGATTATGATGAATGATGGATGATGATGATTGATGAAGATGATGATGATGAGTGAATGTAAGTTTAAAGTATTGATGATGATGAATTGAATGATGATGATGAGATGATTGAGAAAAAGTGGATTCTAGAAACTGGATTGATGATGATGATGATTGATGATGCCCTGATATTTTGCATTGGGAGTTGATGAATTATGATGGATGAGTTAAGATTGGATGTAGTGATGATGACTGATTGAATGATTGATGTGATGATGATGTGAAAAACGTTTACTTTGATGATGATGGATGATTCTGTGATGACTGAAAGCTTGATCGAGATTAGATGATAGATACATGAATAAGATGATGTGATGATTGAATATCGATGATGTGATGATGATTGATCGATGATGGTGATGTGATGAATGATGATGATGATAGAGTGTGTAGAAAAACATCAAGATGACTGATGATGATGATGATGATGATGATGATGGATGAGAATATAGTGATGTAGATGATAGAATGATGATTGTAATGATGATGATGATGGATGAGATGATGAATGATGATGATGAATGAATGATGATGAGATGATAATGATTATTTTGAAGATGATGAATTTGATTGGAGTACACTTGTGAGTTAATGTTGCCAGATAATGATTAGGATAATCATAGATGATGATGATAGGGACGTGGATGATGATGATGATGATACATTGATTTGACTGATGATGGGACTGATGATGATGGATAGAGTGATGGATTGTATGGATGAGTATGGATGATTGATGGATTGATGATTGATGATGTATGATGAATGATGATGTGATGATGATGATGCGATTTTAGGTAATTGATGATGATGTGATGATGTGATGATGTGATGATGATGGGTAATGACGTCTGTTGTTGTATTGATATCGATGATTGGTATGATTGATTGTATGATGGAATTGATGTATTTAGTTGTAATTGATCTTGATTGATATGATTGATGTGATGATGAATGATGATTTTTATTGATTGTATGTAATATGTATATGATGATAGATGATTGATGTATTCTATGGGAGTTGTATTGAGAGTGACTTAGTATTATACTATATGTATAATATTATTATATATTTATTATATTATTATATTTAGTATATACTATTATGATTATTATATATATTATATATATATTAGTATTTAGTATATTATATATTGTTATATATATGTATATAATAATAGTATATATATATATAGTTAGTGCTTATCTATTAGTAGTATATAGTACTAGTGTTGTTATCCTGAGTTATTCAGTATGGTAAGTTGTTAGACATGGTTCTGGAGTTATATGAGTACATTTATTATTGATCTAATATTCAATGTTGTTTCAGTTATGGCAATCTTAGGAGCTGCTATGTGTTTGAGACGAATATTATATCTATAAATCGAGGGATGGATACTTATTACGTACGTAATGTTTGTGCTTGGTGTGAATGACAAGGGTAATAAGCTATAGATCAGAATGCATATTACGTATGTGTGCGTTTGTGTCATGGTATGTGTGCGTTGTGGTTTAAACTAGGTTTACTTGACATGATATGTCGGGTTGGCTAAGCGGTATGTATACGTGGTGGTGGTCCTGCTTTTGCGTGCGTCGTACGCGGTCGCTTGCGAGACTCTTCTGATTGACGATGCTGCGTAGGTTCGAAGTGGTGAACGCGTATCGTCTTGAAGTGAGAGAAATAGGTGAGTTCTGGTGTCTCATGAGCCTTGCGTATGTATATAGAGATGTGCATTGATAGGGATATGATATGCGCGGGTTTGTATGTCCGGGGTGGAGGGTTCTGTTGGCTCAACTTGGGCCAGGGGAATGAACCCCTTACATTGATCGATTTATCCATATGTGTGGCCCTGTCGCGTGTTCCATGATAGCTTCGTGAGGGTGATTCTTTGTCTGTGACGTGAGTTTTCACTTAATATTGTTTATAGAGGGGGTCGGTTAAGGTCTGGGCTTCTCTTTTGCATCATTTTGGTCAATCCTCGTCTCTCACTATGTCTGCTGTCTTCTTCTCGATGCTTAGTAGGCTCGTGAACTCGCCCAGTCCTTGGAAGAAGAGGAGTGTAAGATTGATAATGAAGAAGATAAGAATATGATTACTATATCTTATCCATTTACTCTTGACCATCTCTGTCTCTCCATAAGACTGGGGAACAAGGTTTGGGTTGCACATGTTCACTGGGAAACGAAGAATATGCATGGATGATATACGCAGAGTCGAATAAGTAAGGACCCATGTCTTTAACCGTCTCCCTTTCACCTTTTAGGTGGAGAACCATCGCAATCATAATCCTACCCTAGAGCTTCATCTGGACCGGGCGACGGGACCTCACTATGGGCTCCCGTCATGTAGGGTTTCATCCCTTGGTCCCAGGTGGGCCAACAACCATAAACCCTCACAAACCCCGCCATTTCATTCCTATTATGCACCATTCTTCTTCCCTCTGTCAACCACATTTCTCTCCTCTCAGGCATTCCTTTACTGTTCTCAATTCACTTTTTCTTCGGCTCCTCCCAGCCGTCGATTCTCAGCACACTCAACACACACTCACCAATATGCATCCGCTTAACTTAACCAACCGACCTATCATCCATACCTTTCAACGTGACCAAAAACCATCTCGGACGTACGTTCACTTATTTCTCTCATTTAACCCCTTTTCTTCCACACCACACAACTCTCTAATTGTTCATTCCTCATTTTATTTCTAATTCTTCTCACACTAACACACCCCTAAGAATGTCCCATCTGAACCAGTTGTACTTCAGAGTCTAAACCTCTTTATTCCAGACCAACTAGTCTCACATTAACTCATCTCATTACATTAACACAGGCTAACAACATACCCTCATGTAAGAAGACCCTAGCGCACTCAAGACTTAGTCCATTTACATCCACAAAGATTTAATTGCACCAGCCAACTTACCGATTCACAACTTTTCTACTACACTCTGCATCATCTGTTCCCTTTTCATCTAACATATATCCTAATATTTTAAACTCGGATACTTGTTCCAGTTGCTCAACATCTAGAGTGACTCTCCTCCCTCACTATCATAACCTTACTCTTATCTAAGGTTTCCTTTTAAACACTCTGCCAAACCCCTCTACTAATCCTCTCAAACTCTCTTCAGATTCACCAACACAAAACCAAATCATCCGCACACAATAAGCAGGGCACCCTCCACTCTCTTCCATTCTTTATCAGTCTAACATCTTCCCCGGCCACTCCACCTCTAATTCTTTCATAACACCATCCATATACAAATTATTATATACTATATAATTTTGCTGCCGGGATGCGTACATTCTCCCTTTACTAGAAACGGCGAAGGTGCCAGTGGGTTACTTTGCAAATTATGTAAAGAAGTAAGCCAGTGAAACATTTAAATCCTAAAATTGTTTCCTTGGTCTGAGTATTATAAAGTGTGCGATATTATATAAAGACGAGAATAACCATAGCTCCGCATGAAATATTTTCTTTGGATCTATATTACTTTAATCAGAGGAATTAAAACCAATGAAATCATTTCTAATTAACTCGACCAAAGTCATATAATACAGAAAGGTAATCTTTTCAATGCTTCAACCATCATGTTGACTTAAATAAACGTGATTTTACATGAAGTAAACAAAAACCTTTAAATTTTTCAGTATCAATGATGATAAGATACGGTTTTTAATCCTCATTTTCCTTTGTGTTTCAAACAAATCTGTTTATTGATGTGCTTTCTTAAATTCGCTTTGATATTAGTTTCAAAACTACATTTTTCACATTTGAACAACTTTGTATCAGAATGTACCAATAAATGACGGATAAGAGTTGGTTTTCTTTTTGTTTTGAAACTACATTCAGAACACGTAAAAAACTTCTCATCAGAATGGACCATAGAATGATTCTTTAAATTTGATTTTCTATTCGTTTCAAAATCACATTCTAAACATTTAAATGCTTTTACATTCCTATGATTTAACACGTGAACATCAAAGGTATGCTTGACATTTGAACCATAATCACATTCTGAACATTTATATAATTTAATATTAGTGTGGTTTAGAGCATGCCTTCTTAAATTTTTCTTATGATTGGTCATGAAATCGCATTCGTCGCACTTAAACTGTTTATTATTATTATGACTTAAGTTGTGATATTTCATACTATCTCTGTAATTGGTCTTATAATCACAATCTGAGCAATGAAATATTTTAACATCAGAATGATTAATCATATGTATCTTAAAATACATTTTATCATTGGTTTCAAAATTACAATAGGAACATTTAATAAGTTTCTTATCAGAATGAGTAAGCAAATGTCTTTTTAAATTGCCATTTTGATTGGCCTCATAATCACAATGAGTACATTTGAAAAGTTTAATCTTGGAATGAACGAATAAATGAGTCTTAAATCGTGATCTATGATTTGTATGATACTCACAATCTGGACAGTTAAACAACTTAGCATTGGAGTGATCTAAGACGTGAACCTTCAAGCAACTGTGATGGTTTGTTTCATAAGGGCAATCGGGACATTTAAGTAGTTTAACATCGGAATGAGTCAAAGTATGAGATCTCATTCTCCTCTTATTGTCAGCCTCAAAGCCACAATCATCGCATCTCAACAAACCAGATCCAGGAGGTTGAACATCTGTGTTACTAGAAAGTGGCCTTTCAAGATTGTGAATTCCTATTTCAGAAGATTGAAGATACGATTCAGATGAATACAAGGTAGTCGTTGCCAACTTGTGAACTCTAGGTTCAGAAGGTGGACAATAAGGGTCAGATGATTGTAAAGTAGTTTCTAAATTACAAATTCTGGTTTCAGTTGCTGGATGGTGTGAGTTAACACAAGAATTAGAAACATTTTCAAAAACAGAACAAAATTCACTTTTTATACATTCTTGGCTACCATTCTGAAGATTTACTGAGTATGATGAACAAACGCTTTTAGCTAGAATAGGTAGACCCACAACCTGACCTTTACATCATACACACATAAAATGGGGCTTCGTAACGTAACGGTATACTTAAAACAGACAACCTGACCTTTACATTCTCCATCTCTAAAATGGGATGCTTCCATGCTCTAGTCACACGTATTGTGTATAGTTACTACTGTGATATTCTGTATGATTATCATGTGGCACCTTAGTATATACTTATGAAGGAGAAATTAATTATGACAATATGAACATTGATCAGTTACGCGTATTATATCACATTATCTTACTGCTAGATTGAACCGTCCTTGTTGACTTCCTGAGAGATATAACTTTTAAGAACATTCAACGAAGAATATTATTAATTATTAATTCATATATTAAAACATGATTTGGGTTAGGCACAGCATATAATAATATCGCGCTTATAGTCGACGATTACCTAAACATCGACAGAACCTTTCGGTGAAGCATGTGATACAAAGTAATCTGGTCTATTTTATCCATGGATCTGTGCGTTTATCAGCAAGTAACGACGACACATTAATCTTCATACAACTTTGACGTGAAACTTTCTGTTGGAGAAATTCAAGCACTCATCACTTCAACAACGCTTAATGACTGTGTATCGAAGTTTATTGGTATTTAATGACCTAGTATAGCATCTATAGCGAATTGATCTTTCGTCAGCTACGAATAATCACTAACAGATGTTTAGTTGGGAATCTATTAACTCACCAGAGTCACTGTCACTTAGGTTATGTAATATTTGAACACCTTGGCGTTTGACATTCGAGGGCTGTTAGGTTCACTAATGTATTTCAGCAGTGGATAGGAGGCTTCTTTTCAGTAACACAACATTTGTAAATACTTGCTATGTACACAGAGTGAAACGTAACGTTCTAATTTGATCATTCTTCTCTTCCTATCTTTAGTATACATGTTATAGGAATTGATAAGATTCATAAGAGTGTTAAAATCTTGTTATGATACTATTTAAATTCAATAGAGATTCACCTTCTACAATATAATATTTATTTTGTTATCGATTTTATGAGCTGTCTTGAATACATTGTATTTTACTCAACATTATTTTACACACACATTCACGTTTTAAAACTATTTGTTGGTAAACATTGACGCGTTATGTAGTAAGGTAGCATTATCCTGGAAACTTAGAAGAACATGTATTACTAAACAATAATATCTTAGAGGAAATTGATGCCACACGTTATCATATTTTTTATGTGCATTTTCAACTAAGAAGTACGATATTAAAATATATCAATCCATTCGGACCATTCGCATGTGTTGTGCGCGGATTTCCGTATTTACGCGGTGCGCAGACACCAACGTAACATATCCCATCGTCCTAATTTTTAAATCGAATTAAAATATAATTACGAAAATTATAATTAGATTCATTCTTATTTATTTTCATACTTAAACATATTACCGTAAGCGTATACTTAGGATGATCACACCGCTGTAAATTAATAACTTAACGTGAGTTACTACCCTGTATATATATTTAATATTTAAATATATATTATATTAATTATAATATTTTATATTAATAATATATATTTATATATATATATTAATTATATATATTTTATATATATATATATTAATATTATATTATTATAATTATATTATATATATATATATAATATTATAATATATTATATACTATATATATTTAATTATATATTATATTAATTAATATATTAATATATTACAAAAGATATTAACAACTTAATTGCTTATAAAATATTTATTATTAAGTTTACTATAATGTTATAAAAGGATGAGAGTAGAAAATCTCTAATTAATTATTATTTTTATTATTTTTTGGGTTATGGCCGAAATTGCCATATTAGTTGAAAATGCAGAATTTTGCTTGTAAACCTTGAATAGCTTTTTAAATATAACAAAGATGATTATTATTTACATAGACATAATTAAGCTCTCTAAAGATATCACAATATATCACCATATTCTCACAGAATGGGTAACTTATGCCATGTACATACAACTTAAATCATTTTCATAATTAATAATATATTAATTTATTAATTTAATAATATATATATATTATAATTATAAATTATAATTAAATATATTTATTAATATAATATTAATATTATATTATATATTCACCATCTCCCATGTAGATATAATATGATAAATTATATATAATATATGATATCAGATTATTCCGTTCATATTATTACGAAGTGAATACACAAGATTAAATTAGTTGTCAAGCTATGTGACTATCACGGCCAATCCACCTATTTAAAAATTTCCGTTCATATTTATTTTATGATTTTATGGACTTTACGTAAATTTTTATCATAGAATTTATCACTTGGTATATTATATTTATATTAATATACAGACTGCGCTGGATAATACCAGAACTCGTGAATAATCAGGATACACTAAGGTATTTATAACGGTAATACTCACTAGGTTTTTAACTTCCTATATAGATATCATGAGATTATCGGATTTACGGTCTAATATTCATCGTGGCATTTTCATATCTTACTATTCCAGGTATAATTTATTATTACCTACATTACTAAATATATAATATTTAATATATATTAATAATTATTAATTATTATTATATTAATAATATATAATTTATATATATAAATTATAATATAATTAATTATATATTATTATATATAATAAAATAAATTATTATAAGCATTAAAACTCATACTTTAATAACATTAATTATTATATTATATAGAAGTTAATATATATTGATGAGAGGCATGAGAGATGAGGGAGAGAGATTTATGAGTAGGAGAGAATATGAGAGAGAAGAGTAAGAGAGAGAGTATGATAGTAGAGAGTAAGATTAAGTATAATTAGAAGAATATATTAGATATGATGAATATATTATTATGATTGATGAATTTAGTTATATTTTATTTATTATATATGATTTTGAGAGTAAGAGAAGTAAGAAGAGAGAGAGAGTAATGAGGATGTGGAGATTAGAGCAGATGAGTAGAGACGACATTAAAAAGTAATTGCAAACAGAGTTAGAGAGTAAGGAGAGAGTAGAGAAACAGAGTTACACAGATAGTTAGACATAAGAAAGATAGGTTGAGAGAGAGAGAGAGTATTGATTTGAAGAGAGATGATGAATGGTGAGAGTGAGATGAGAGAGAGAGAGAGAGAGAAGATCAAAGTAGAAGAGAATGAAGAGAGAGAAGAGAGAGATGAGGAAGAGATAGAGAGAGATGAGAAGAGTAAAGAAGAGAGCGCAGACGCAGAGAAGATGAGATGTTAGAGATGAGAGATTGAGAGAAGAGACGAAAGCCATTAGTAGAGATTGAAGAGATGTAGATAGAGAGAGAGAGAGAGTAAGAGAGAGAGAAGAGAGAAGATAAAAGAGATGACCAGTAGAGCGTTTCTTACGAAGTAGCAGTAGAGAGGGAGAGGAGAAGATGAGCACGAGAGAGATGAGAGAGAGAGTGAGTAGAGAGAGAAGAGAGAGATATAGAGGCAGAGTAGGAGCAAGAAGAGAAGAAGGTATGAGGAGAGAGAGAGCAGCACGGAAGAGAGATGTAAGAGAGAGGAGAGGGGATTAGAACGGATTGAGAAGTAGTATGCACTTTGAACGCAGTAGAGAGAGAATGACGAAGTGTATAGAGGAGAGATTAAGAGATGATTAAGTTAATGTAATAACAGTTATTAGCGAGGAGAGAGTTACATGAGGGATGTTATTAAGATTTTGATTAAGGTTAAACGCAAGGGATGAGCACCAACTAGTTATTTAAGAGAGAGCGTACAGAGAAGGGGGTACGTCACGCCATTTTTGAGGGCAATTTAATTTGTTTCCAAACGCCACCAGCCTCTCAGGTTTCGTCACATTTTTGTTCACTTTCAGTATCCCAATCTCAAAGCGGTCTAGGGTCGGGCAGCGTCGGCAGCGGTCGCAGCCGTCGGAGCTTCATTTGCGTACCCCTTTTGATGAACATTATTAGTCCCAAACTCAAAGTGTCCCAGAGTCATCGCAGACAAGATTCCATGGTTCCGACTATCATAGTGACAGATAGTCTAATATTGGACGGATGGCATTGGGTAAGCGGGAGGCCAGCGGTATTGCCACCCTTTTATCACATTGTTGTTTATCACAAACTCAAGAGTCCAGCCCATCACGCAATGTATTGGTCGTATCCAAGCTTCCGTCACCCACCCTCAACGTTATATTCGCGGCCATTATACTGACATATAGTCGTTATCCCTAAACTTCTCAACATTCCAAAAATCATAGCGTCCCATGCGTGAAACAGTCAGTATTCCGCAAACTTCCAGCGTTCAGCGTCATATAAATAGCTAGCTCCTAACATTATACTATATGATGTTATACTCGAACATTGTATGTAAGTGATCAACTCCGTGTCACAGTGTCATGTGTGTTTTTGTCTCAATTAATACAATTGCTTCAATTATAATCGAATACATATGTAGTAATCGTGAACTTTAATGTTTAAACTTCTAATTCCCCATAATTCTTTTAGAATTAGTTTACAATGTGGTGAAGAACATTTAAGGGCAATAGACAATTTGCAACTCTTCATTCAATAGGATGAAGCAATTAATATAATTATTAAACTTATCACTTACATCTATAGTTAAACATTTAAATACTAATAATACTGAATAATAATAATACTAATAATAGATAAAAATATATAGTAATTAATAGAATAGTAAAACATAAAATAACTGAATAATTTATCAATTAATTTATTACATTTATATTAATAATAATAATAATAATAATAATAATAAAAAAATAATAATAATAATAATAATAATAATAATAATAATATATAATAATATATAATAATAATAATAATAATAATAATAATTGTGGTTTGTTTTTTACCATGTATATAATTATCAAAATTTCTTTAAATTATCTTACTACTGTATATAAGAATTGGTGTGTTAGTATGTAAGGAGATTGTAAATATATTATGTTTGTCATTTTTATTAAAGACAAGCCTTAAGCCTACAGCGCTATCCGGGCAAAGGAAAAAAAAGAAGCTAGGATAACTCAGTAGGTATGAAAAGTTCAAGTAATTCATGTATGTTGAATTTTTGTCAGAGAAAGGAGAAATTGAGTCGTGACTGCTGAATGTCGAGATGGGTCATAAGGCCTCAAAAAGATCAAAATGAGGAACTATCTACTATATCTGAGCTTGAATGGGAGGCTTAGCAGTTTTTATAGAATGAGTGAAAGGACAAAAACCCTCAGAGAAGTATAGGAAAAGAACAGATAAAAGGTTTTGGCAATAAACCTTTCATTTCCTTAGAAAAATTTGTGAAAAAGAAGTGGATGGGAAGCGATGGACATTATTGTCACCAGTTGAGACTATTAGATCGCGAGTGGGCTAGGATTTTGCATGGGATATTGAGCTCGAGTGAGGTAATATCATAATGTTGTGTAATCATTACTGTGATAAGTTGTTCAGAACTTTGCGAGGTTAAATCGTTTTACATATAAGAGGTAGAATTGTGAGAGTATTGATATTCGAAGAAGGAGAGACGGAAATTTATTCAGTAGCGAGGGCAATCGCAATGTCAATAAAATGGAGATTTTTGGCAGAAGCACGGTGAAGGAAGCCATGAGGAAACTACAGCAGGAGTTTATGAAGGGCAGTGGAGCAGAGGAGGTAGGGATTTCGATGTTCTCATGTGAGAACCTATTCTTTTAAATAAAGAATTCAGGGATGGGGTCGTAACTACACGTTAACTAAACTGGCTGGAAGAAGCTGTGAAAAGGACATCTATCTCGCTAAGGGGCATGAGTAAACTTAGAACTTTCGGGTGAATACAAATTTGAAGGACTGGGGTACTGTGACGTCTGATATATCTGCCTTATGACACCTATCATATATATGTATACGGGAGATATCATTCCCGAAAAAAAAAATAAACTCACTCACTTGAGAATGAGTGTAAATGAGTGTGGATTAGTATTGATTATGAAAGAAGATCCTGCTGCATAGAAGTCATAGTTAGGTAAGTAGAGTAGTTAAGTAAGAGAATGAAAAATAAGTAGAATATAGTTTTAGTTTTAGACAAGATAAGGAAAATGCACTGAAAGTAATGAAAATATTGTTGTAGTTAATACTAATTAATATGAGATATTTAATGGATACGAAGTTATATAAGACTTGACATCAGTATTCGTTGTAATTGAAGAATATAATATAGAGTTCACTAATGGGTGACATGAAATAATTAATGGATTGGATGTTATCAGGGGTCGGGGACTTTTCGAAAAGAGGGAGTGTCGTGTTCAGGAGAGTGATATGAGAAAGATGGAATCTCAGGAGATTGGCAATAATGAAAGGAATTAAAAATTCGATAGCATTGATGGAGAAGAATTACGAAGCCGGCACACGCCTCACACGTCGGAATAGTGACAAGGAGGAGAGCCTCTAAAAATTACAGAAACAAAGAACGTAAATTTGAGTTTCAGAAGTCGGATCCATATGAGCGTATAGTGACCGCATGGTGGCACGTCCCAACAGAGGGGCTGGTGAGTATGTCCATATCGACGGTGGGACAAGAAGAATATGGAAAAGGTAAGACCATGAGGACTAAGAGAACTGATTCAGAAATATGTAATGTACCACACAGAAGGATTGGTCGGCAGGTGCTGCGAGGAACCTCAATTAGCAAGTAGAGGAGGATATGTTAATTGAAAGAGTAGAAAAAAAATTGAGACTTTAGCATTATCGCTCACTATTCTTTGTATTAAATGATGAGATAATGTGAATATATGACATCAGTTGAATATAAATCTGATGGATTTTTGTTTCACAAGACATATATTTTTAGAGATGTAGGAGAGTAATATGTCTCAGAACGACTCATAGTATCATTGATGCATTAATTATAGAAACCATAACAGGTGATGCAGTAAATTACGGTGCACGAGCACGGTAAGAGAAAGGTACACTTGATTACATATTTATTTTATATGACATTTATAGCTCTTGATAGTGAGTGAGATGTAATGTTCATTCTGCGAAAGAAGTGAGAGATCGTTGTCGTAACTGAGCATAATTGTGAGATCGTTATCAAAAGATACCTGCTGAGAGTGTGATTGTGGAGAGTTAAGGCTTGACAACGCCGAGGTTTGTCCAGATGTAATTGCGTATAAAATACAATGACTATAAAGGAGCTTCGACTATTATGATGAATACACACTAGTAGTAGAGATAGTATTAGTGCAATATGTGGACGAGGAATGGAGTGATTTGCTACACTTTACTGTGACCACGCTCTGTGAGTGATTAAACACAGATAATTAAGCGAAATATATCGATATAATTTCGCCATTATTTTTTGACACATTATTATCAAATACTCTCTCGATAAAACCTTTGATCGTTAGTAATTCGTGAGAGATATTCGAATTTATAAAAAATAATGTTTTATAAATTATATAATATAGATTATTTACAAATATATGAAAAGCCCATTTACATTATCTTTTGGTAAAATTAATTTTATAGCGTTATTAGTGAGTTATTATAGCTTCAATTACTTATTTAACTTATACTTATACTTACAGGACTGTAGAAATTCTTCCAGTGAATCTGTTATTGAATTTACTTGTAGAAGATGTTGGTTCTGTAGATTTCGCATTTTTCCTTTTTTTATAAAAGTGAAATTTAATATTTATTATATATACTATATATATATATTATATAAGTATAATATTATATTATTAATATGAAAAAGTTTTTGTAAATAACTGGCAAAAACACAAATACTTAAACTCCACACACTCACACTCTTAAAGGAACTCGCATTCGAAATCTTATACTGGTTGATGGTCTATTCTTCATGCATTATTCACTTCATTAAATATTGTCCCAATATGATACGTTTATTAATACTATACATATATATTGAAAGGAATGAGTATGAGATTTTTAAAAGAATACTAGATTATAATATTTAACACAACGAAAGGACTGTATGTATTGAAGGTAAGGTTCAGATAGGTTGACAATACCATCAAATTTCAGACCATCGCATAGGTCAATGTTGATAGTATCTCCACTGGAAGGAAGTAACTCACCTAAACACAAAGGTTGTTATTTTACAGTTTTTAACCAACTTAAGGGTTTGTGGACTGCACACTTCTATTGGATACAGGAAATTAGGCATCACTCTTTTTAAAAGTTAGCTGCGTGTTTATTCAATTTTCAAATATAGGTTCTTCATTATATTACGACTGGTCAAAATTCTCCTCATTACTTTATCAATTATTTAATTGAAAATATCTTTGGTTGGTATGCCTTATAAGACGTCATCGAAGAAACCAATTCTACGATAGAAGTTAGGAGCTTCTATTAATACACCCCATTTCTATTGACTGTCGGAGTGATCATGTCTGAGAGGACAGCTATCGATTGAGTCTAGAAGTTAGCCACGGGACGGGGACATGGGCGGGCTAAATACTATCTCTTATATGGAGCAGGACTCACATTAAATTTAAAACTCGGAATAAGATAGACTAACAAAATTTTTTTCCGGTTTACTTTTAATCTGGTCACTGTTTGACTCAAATTTAATTATTTCGAGGACCGCTGCTATAACTATGTGGAATGCTGAGTAATACGATAATGAATTTAGTCAAAATATTACACAGGTTGAAGGAAAGGCATGTTTTAGAGCTCATTCGAAAGATACTAAGCAAATAGATCATAGTCATTATAAGTTTATTGTCCGGGCAAGGGTGGTAGCTTATTCTATTTCACAGGCTTCTCTATAAATTGATATTCTATAATTATAACAAACACTTCTTATATTGCAATTATACAACGTCAATTGTTAGGGCAACAACACCTTGAGAGCTCATTCATAAAATAACGAAACGCTACCTTGGGCACGCGGCAAACAAATGGAAGTCACAAAAAGAGGTGAAGGAACAAAATCCATCCCACAGACGGCTCCCCCTCTTCATGATGAGGGGAGTGGGGCGATCCCGCAGCCTCGTTTGCAAAGAAACAGTGGAGGTGAATCGCACGTCGGAAATTGCGTGGAGGCCAAAGGGGAGGACGGGCGCACTCTTTAATGCTGGAAATGCTGTGCGAACTATGAAGAAACATTACGCATTCTAGATGATGCATGTGCTCGTAATGCGAGAGAACCATTTTCCATAAGCACTTTATATGCATCAATAAACTGAGTGCTAAATAGGTTTAGCTACTGACTATAGTAATATAATAAAACGGAATTCTTCATAAACTAAATTCACTAGAAGATACCTCATCAGAATATGAGTGTATCGGGTTTGGGTCATATATATTCATATATATTGGGGCACCATATTATTGTTTTATTTTTTGGTATCTCTCACAAAATTCAAGATTCCTACCTATAATATGATACTAAATAATTGGAAGGCTCTTATTCATCAGCTTATTTTACAAAACATTCGGGGAAGGGAAGTTACTATTCCAGCTCTTAGTAAAATCGAACCTGACGATGTTATTTACACAGGGGGGCATGAGACCGATGTAATTATTAGGAACTACAGTGTAAATTATTCCATCTGAGGGTTTAGGGGTATTTTAATAGGAATAAAAAGCTGTCGACTAGTTTTAGGTAAGAGATAAACAACCCAATTAAGAGCTACATTAGACTTTTCTTTGAGAGGAGCTGAATGCTCCGGGTATCAAATATCAAATGTCCGTGCGTAGGGTCAAACTATAGCACTAAATTAGTATGGATAATGTACGCGTTTAGAGAGCACAGAAATGGCAAAAATAGCGAGATTTCGAGGATATGTATTTGATATTATTGTTTCGGAGGAAGGGAAGAAATTATTCAACACCCAACGAGACAGGACTGGGGGCTCTGGTCGAGAGTCATGCTTGCGTAAGAGAACAGACACAAAAAAGGCACACTCAAATCTTTCGGTCGTAACCACACCTTTCGTCGGTGGGGCGCGCACAGGCGATAAGAGCGGAAATCATAATAGATGGGCAACAGGGCGTGGAATGATCAGCTTGTACCGCAGATGGCTGTAACTACGATAAGTACGTGAATAGGGCTCGGCTCGCTTCATATATTACAACTAAGTATTATAAAAGTGCCATTCACCGAGATAACAGACTAGAGAAGTGGAAAATAAGGACACTAAGAAAAATAGTAGGTTTTCACGAACTTCTTACAAATCTCAGATTTACAATTAGGTAAAGGTACAAGTCATTATAATTATGGAGCCTGAATCTAATTTTAAGTTTCTATATAATATGTACTTCACGCTTAATAATATATCTTTCAAAGCTCTTATTATAATGTGATGAAGCAGTGAGTTCCTATGTATCTCATTAATATCTTATATATGGTAAAGAACCGAGTAAAAAAATGTCCGCATTCATCGGTCGAAACTGCTTATACTAAAAGGTCTAGCGAAATTGTACCCATTCAAATATTGAGACCTGTGAAGAAGCCTATCACGTAAACTTAAAAAAGTTGTGGAGATTAATATTAACATCCAGAGTGATTAAAATGACCCTATTCAAACAGTGCAGTGATTATGATAATAATAATTTACTCAAAAATAAACCGTGCTGGAATTAACTAAATAGATTATATTAATCATTATAACTCTATAAACTCATTATAATAAAAAATAGTGGTCAAAAAATACTATAAATAACATACTACTACTTAATTTTGAAACTAACGATTTATTTTCACTGAACTAACTACTTACTAAATTAATTATTAATTGATTAATTTATAAAATTAAATAATTAATATTATGATATTTTTTAATAATTAATTTTAATTAATTTTAATTAATTAACTACTAATTAATCCCATTAGATAAAGTTACAATTTTTAATACATTATTGAATTATAATAATTTATAAATTATATAATTAAAAATTAAAAAATAATGAATTATAATTAATAATAATTTAATCAAAATATTGCCTCTAATTTTCACTATATTAGCTTATATTCTGAATGCAATCTTTCTTGATCCATTACTCACTGACATTTGATTGTTTCTACAGTTTGTTTAGATACAATTACTTTGCATATATCTAAATTTCGAATATTTTTAATTGTTAAAAGAAACTATCTCATTAATGTACATCTCCGGAAAGTTTTGAGCTTTACAATTTTTTCTACATATTTAACTTTGTTTAATAACATTAAATGTAAAAAAAAAATTGATAAATATAAATAAAATTGAATCAATGAATCCACCTCATTTTACAATGTGACCAATGTAAAGGGAAAGTTCGTCTAGTTAAAATCTTCTTTATTTAATAGTTGAAAATAATCTGTAAAAGTTAGTAGAATTCAGGGACACACAACAGCACAAAAAACTAAATTAAATTAAAGTATATGATTTAATAGATTGTCAAGGAAGGTCTCAAAACAAATTGTCAAACGATTGTTATGTTACAAAATTTTACCATTTATTTTACTAGTCATTTTCCATTTCGGGCATGTGGGATACTTCTTTTAAATTCAAATTATTTGAAATGGGGGGGGCGGGTGTTTATAGATATATACACAATACGAGAGAACGAGCAGCACTGGAGTAAGCTCAATATAAATATTCCCGTCAGTAATAAATAATACCCAACGGTTTATTGTTAGCTTGAGATTTATATGAGAGCGCTGGTTAATTTCATAATATAGTAAAGTACAGTGCCGTAGTTTAAAGGTAGAACAATATATTGAGTTTTGCAAGATTGTATTTAATTTATTTGTAATTTTGAATAATCTAGCTCTTCTTGACATACACTAATATGAGGATTAGCAAAAATGGTTGAATCACGCCACCAGGCTTATCTCCAGTGTCGCCAATTATTTTTAATTCTTGCAATGTGGGTTCGGTCCCTTCACCTATTTGCAATTTCACCTATATTTAGTATATTATAGTTCTAGGTTTTGTGTTAATCAATTAATATATGGTCTTTATAAAAATAAATTTTGAAATCGATTCTGTTGGTATATTTGTGGACGTTAGTAATATTAAGTGATATCTATTATTACTATGAGCTTAATGTAGTACCAACATTTAAGGATTAACCTATACCATAGAATTTTGAGATGTAGTGCAATTAAATTTTTAATATGAAATTTTTGGATTCTTAGTTCTTTGATGCATTCTCGGAACATAGAAATTTTCAGTCGGAACCTTTCAGGGAGGTAAACGTGAATTTTGGAAATTATAGCGCTCCTACTAATATCGGCTTCAAACATCTTCTATCATCACACATCAATCACTACCTTCCCGCTGTCCGGATAGATCCCGCTGTCACGGGGTAGAAATTTTAATGAATTGGTTAGATATCTGAAATAATTTCACACATCGGTCATTTGGGAACCGTTATCTCCAGGAACTCTCACTAATAAATCTTATGAACTTTCTGGTATATAAAGGAAAACATAAGGTGAGTAGAATGTAATTCTTTTAGATATATTTAAATTAAAAATTAGTATAAAAGAAATAGACTACTAAGCTAATAGTCATGAGATGACCAATAACTACTGGGACGAAGAAGGCCGGTTATATTCAGAGAGGATATTAATAGAACTGCCCACGCTGTATCCTTACAAAAGGATATAACACATATTAAATAAGACCCCGTTTTCTCACTTTTTGGGTATCCTAAGTGAAGGTTACACCCCATTATTAATAACTTTATGTGTATCAAATAACAAAAGCAGAAATACTTTTTGATACAAGCTCATCTATGTAGAGCCACCGGAGTCTGCGCGCAGCAACTACCTATTCTATGAGGACTTTTTCACATATAGAGTGTTCTCCATAAAAGCGTAAATCGAGTCTAATAAAACTCCGATTATAGAGATTGAACAAATAGTAGCTGAGTATGATAGTATGCTATATGGACTTTCGACACATCTGCGAGGACGTCTATCTCCATACTGCAAGAGGGAAGCGTCTTTCACCAAATCATGACGTGAGCAGGCTTCTACTCAGTCTCCCTGGACCCAGACACAAAGTACTTTACATCACTTATCAATACTATTCGTCGTTTATCACCACAGTGATATAACCTTATCAATTTCTATGTAGTATCCCTTACCTACTTCTTTATAATCTTTTCAAGTAACATTGATATTTTGTGATCTATTTCGCCAGACCATGCGTTTCTATGCAGGCCTATATTAGATTAAACTTAATTGATATTCTACTAATCACAAAGACGCGAGATGAGTACACAAATCCCTGAGATAGAGGTATTGTAAGAGTTAATTGCTATTTCTACTCATAATTACATACTTATTATACCACAAAATGCACATACGTTTGAGTACAAAAAAGAGGATTGAATTACTTGGGATATACCGTAATGTTAAATTAGTTATAACAACAACCTAATCGCCATTTAGTCGCTAACGAATATGAGAAATAGAGTCGAGTGATACATAGACTCTGAAGGCACAAAGGACATCAAGAAGTAAAGGATATATCTCTGGGAGAGTCAGATAAAAAAGTTCTTTATATTGTAACAGCAAGAAGCGAGGTGCAGCTCATTTAGTTAATTTTTTCTAGAGAGAGAGAGAGAAAAACTACAAAAGAAGGCAACAGTGGACGCTCCCAACGACACTTTCGTTGAGAGATAAGATGAGGTTTTAAGACACAGACGGGAGTGGGCTCGTTATCTTGTGGGGTTTGGATTATATTTCAACTGGGCAGGTAAAGCTTCAAAGATTATTATCTCTAAAATGTCGTCCCGAAAAAAGATTTCGCGCTGCAACTAGCTTATTCTCAAGGCATGTCATAATTACAAACATTCTCAATATCCCACATAGAAATCAAAAAATGTAATCTGCAGGCTTTTTGGTATTTTTCTGGACTCCGGCTTTACACATGGTGCAGACGATCTTTTCATTGCCTCTTATTATGCAGTTCATATATCTTTCGAGGCCCAGACGAAAGAATTTGAAGCACGTAACACAAAATTAGAGCCTTAGAGACAGGGACTCGCACAGTCATGATAACAATGAATAGCCTTAGACGCTTATCTTCCTTCACTATATAAAAAATACGGTGATATTACAAAGAAACCAAGTTACGGACATAGGGTGAGTCATAACATACATATTATAAAAGAGACAAATTACTATTCTTAGTTTTTTTTTTATCATAAGATTTAGCAAGTAATATAGTTTGTCATAGATTAAAAAATGTTTTTTAACACTAATACAATATGGTCAATTATCAAATTCACAATCAAACAAAGAAAAAAGAGTCACGACTATTAGAGAGTTTCAATGCAAGTATTGATATTTCAAGCACACTGAGTAAGGCATGCTTAATATACTGAAGAAAGGTAGGGACTCTGAGGGAGGGAAGCAGTAGATCACAATCTGTTCATATCTGAAACACTGTGATTTGGAGTTCAGTACTCAAGTCCAAATCTTAGCTCAATGTGAGTCGAAAGTTCGACTCAACTTCACCACGTGGATTCTTGTTCGATAATTTACAACTCACCGATACAGAGAGATATTAGAGATCTTTCTCACAATACACAAAGCACATTATCGAGGGTAATAAAAACAAAAACCACTACACTCTCTGATTGTGACGGGTTCTTGTCACAGTCCTGCAAATGATAACGGAGAAAAGCGTATAAGCCCATGTGAAAACAATATTGTGGTTAGCACAAAAAGATATTTCCGCGAGGGCGTGAGATTGTATTCTCATGAGAATAAAGGAGAATTTAAAGAGTCAAAGTGGTTTGAGAAGGGAGGAGAGTAGTATCAGATCATTTTGGAGGCAGAGATATCAACAATTAAGCTGGGATAGTAGTTCTTTCATAGACAAAATTATGAAGTAATTTAGAAATTTCTATAACTATTTGTAGGCGTTAAAGGATATATAATCTTTTCAGATCCTCATCCTAAATGGAGGCTTATTAATGCAATGCTCTAATTTATTTCGGTATTTATGAAGATCTGCGCTTCAAGAGATAAGAAAGTAATACAGCATGAAACTCTGGGAAGAACTGAGGTAACTAAACGCAGTTAGAAGTTAGCATAATTATGTTTATTCAGCTGATAAAAACAAAAGAGAGTGTAATATAGTTTTGATCTTTATCAATAATACAATAGAGGAACATCAACATTATCTCTGTGTTATCTAAAAAAGAAAGTGGAAATTTCCTTCATTGTTGACTTACCTTTATTTTACTTCATGCATAGAATATTTTCTCCAGACAACATATTAAGAAGATTATTTCAAGAGTGATGATTTAATAAACGCGAGAGGATTGCTCACCTACTCAGTAGGACACGTTGAGAGGGTGATTTTTCTTCGCGAATTTGGTCCAGACCGCTGCTGACACATATTTCTCTTCCAACAATTAAGTGGTGGAAAGGATGTGATGAAAAGAGAAGAGATTGATTTTCAGAGCGGTGAGACATCGAGACATTCCCAGGGTGTTCCTGAGGTGAAGTCATCTCGTATAATATCATCGTACTATGTTGTTCTGGGAAATGATTCTGGCATAGTTAAAGCGTATCAACATAGAGGGAAATTTCACTTTTCTTGACAGAGGGTTTTGTATTCTTTATCTTTCTATTGTTTTACTTAATTTCATATTATCTTATTTTTTTAAGTCATATATATAAGTTTTTATGTAAACGGCATGATGAAGCCTATAAAAATATTATCATAATGGTTTCAAAGTGGTAAATAGTCACTTTTGGAATAAACACGTTGACCGGTAGATGCGCTTTGATTATAGTCATTATATTGAGAGTCCCTATCATATAATTTGTTGAAATTATAGTTTATTAGTGATAATTTCTTCATTGATGAATAATATTATATAATTATGAATTTCCCATAAACGATTGCCCATAAGGGAAAAATCACTCACTTCTTCTTGTTCATATGCTCCTATATTTTATTCTTAGTTGCAATGTTTAAAATATTTTACATCTATACAGTTATATTTTACTTGAACCATTTGAAATCCTTGTTGCTTATCTATATTTTCATAAAGCTTGTGTACTACTAGCTTACATTATAGTGAGGTAACTGTCACGGTACACAGTTCAAGAGGTGTTCTACTATAAACTTGTTTCTTCAATCTCACATTCTCACGGATAATCATTGATTTTATGAGAGGCGAAATTCGATATATGTAAGCGTATGATTGTGAAAGTCCAGGAACAATAATCCAAGATTTGAGAAGTGTGGGAAACTTCGACTCTAATTGGGTACACACTTGTAATATATGAGCCTAACAATAATATGAAGTAGGTCTCTCCTATGGAGTGAGTTTGTCTCATACTCTATGAAGATGGCTTCAAAAGCAAGAGAACCTTCATGATGTACTCAAGTTTATTGTAATGTATCGGTACATCGAGAGTTTAGGAGTATCTGTTTAGAGATATCATTCTTTTCACATGTTTAAAATACTTACATAATTAGCTAGTTGTGTTATTTATATATTAAAAGAGTTAACTATTTGTAAAGTGACTTAATATTTGTTATGGTAACACAACTTAAGATATGCTACGATTATAGTATGAACGGTCTGTTTATCGTCACAATTATTGATAGTGAATCTAGAACTTTATTTTTTACTAGAGATGCATTCAGCACGAGATGGTCTAATTGGTACTAATAACAATGTATTGGTATTAGTCTTTGTTTAGAGTAAAGTCCATACCTCTGTTTGCACACTATATGTTAATACTCCAGAGTACGTAAATAGCACGAGTGATGAACTATTCGGGGTGCATAATGTTTTTTCAGGTAGAGCGAAAGTTAAGGCGACTATAAGAAGAGCATGGAGATCGATCTCGCGGTGAGCGAGTGAGTCGGAGATTAAATAATAACAGCAAGCTTTCCAAAGGAATACTGGTTGTAGTTTAGGAGAGACTATTTTTGAGTCTTTAATTAAAAGAGGTCAGGAGCAAAGTCAAAGTATTCACACTGTAGAGTTCTGCTTTACAAAACTATTTTGGTCCTAATTATTCTTTTGAAGGCTTTTTCTCTTTGAGGAGAGCAATAATTCAACAGACTCGCGGCGGTTGGAATTAGGTTACCTTCAAAAATCAGATTTAGGGGGCGCGTTTTTTCAGACGAGAGAGAGAGAGCTTGCTGCGGTTTAAAAGGCTTAGCTGCACGCCACAAAATATGAATTTTTTATCTATGATATATGAATGGGAATATCTGGTCGGGAGTGTGTGTGATCAAGAATATCCCAATTTTTCTCGGCGATTAGGTCCTTATACCAGTTTCATTGACCGTATATCCCAAGTATTCAATCTCTTTTTTGGCCACTTGGCAAATTAAATATAAAGTGATATTTACGATAGTTAACTTTCAATAAGCTTCTCCCGAGAATTTGTGGTCTCATCCTCGTCTGTGTGAATCATATGTATCCATATAGGCATGCGTATTCGGTAGGAGCCTTGTGTAGTACTGATCAATGGTAAGCCTTGAAGATAGGGGAGGAGCACATAGCAGATTGGAGAGGTTGTAGGTGAATCGATCGACGTTGAGTGATAGGTAAAAGTATTATGTGAGTCTGGGTCGCAATGGCATGAGTTAGAAGGCTGCCGTCATCGTCAAAGTTGGTGAAAAGACTGGCTCCTAGGTGGATCAGGTTGGGAGGATGCGTCGCTGGAGACTACGTGGGGAAGGTCTCACACTAGGACATAAGGTTAGTTCAGTGAGAGTGCAAATGGGCAGTAAGAATGATTCGGGAAGATTAATTCTGACTTCGTTTTCGTTTCTGGAGAACACTCATGGAAATAGACCAGGGTGAGTTGGCTGCGGGCGCAGGACTCCGGTGGCTACGAGGTTGTCAAGTTCTGCTTTTGTTTAGCTAAGTTATGGGAGCCCTCTTGGCCTAAGGAAACGGGGGTCCTTTATGTGTATTTGGTAAGGATAAGCGGGGCAGTTCATAATACTCTCTCGCATATAAAGCGCTTCTCTCAGTAGTTATTTGGCCGTCCTCAGCTATTAATGCTGTGCTCATTCTCTATTTTTATTCTTATATTTATCAAATTATTCCACCTTTTTTCTTGTTTCAATTTTTCTTTTTATTTTGGAGATAAGGGTTTACAAATAATTCTGAATATTTCGATAAAATCATTAAAATTATAAAGGAAACTATATTTTCAAGCACAGGAGAGAGAGAGAGAGAGATTTGAAAGAGGAATAGAAGTAGGAACATCAGTTATTAAAATTCATATTTCTACTCAAATTTAAGGTATTTTTCGTAACTTGATCTAATAACAAATCTTCTTTAAAATTAATGCCCATCTCAAAATTCTTTAAAAAGGTTAATCCTAAAATGTTGGTACTTACATTAGCTATATAAAAAGTATCCCTATATCTACGTCCCAATCCCAGATCGATTTCAATATTTTTAATACCATAGACTGCAATTTTTGAGTTGTTAGCTGCAAGTAGGTATCCTACTGGCGCTTTTTGATGGTCATTAGCATTGCAAGATAAAATATTGTTTACAGAACCGCAGTCTAATAAATAATCGATCTTATTAAGTGTGTCATAGACTATATACAAGTTCAAATTATCAATCTTGCAAACCCTTTTGTCTCCCTCAACATCGGCTGTAACTATCTTACTGATTAATCTCAGCGCTCGTCATCCAGAAATAAACATTTGGTTCTGACAGGTATATTTCTTCATTGCTTCCATTTCCCTTGTATTCTATAACACCTCTCCCCCCAATTTAATAAATTTGATTTAAAAAAAGACGTATCCCACATGCGATGGATTGACAGTACATCAAATGGTTAATTTTGTACATTACCAAAATGTTTGAGACATTTGTTCTGAGACCTTTGACATCAGTATCAATGCTTAATATAATATTTATTTATAGATATATTTTTTGTTTTGTTGTGAAATCAAAAATTTTTTCAGATTTAATATTTAGAGTTCTTTAAACTAGAAGGATCGCATGCATTCCTTGTACATTTGTGTAAATTATAGGATTCATTGATAAAGTTTTTATTTATTTGTTCATTTTTCTCATTTTTTATTTTTGATTTAATGTAATTATATTTCCGTTCTGGTAGTGGCTGGCTAGTTTTCTGTATCTACTTTCGAATCAATGTTTTCTGGATAAATACGTCCATTGATGTTTTAATAATAATATTGGTTTCATTGTTTATTATTATTATATTCATTATTAATTATTATTATTATTATTATTATTATTATTATTATTATTATTAATTATATTATTATATATTATATTATATCTTATTCATTATATATATTTTCGATTATAGGCTATATAATAAAGCTATAGTAGTAGTAGTAGTAGTATAGGTAGTAATAGTAGTAATTTTTTGGCACTATTATTCTTAATGTAGGTTTTGAGATATAAATTTTATTTAATTCACCAGCCAACTTTATTTTTAAGTTATTCATAATCAATTTTCGCACATGTTTAATAAGGGTCTATTTATCATTGATGGGTATTATTAAATCTACTTTCTATTGTGAGTAGGCTTTCCACGGCTGCTATTTGATGGTAAAATTTGCAGCCTTGTTAGCAGTTTTCCGACGATGATGGGACATTTTTCTGGTTATTACCATATATTAAAGGATACATAGGACATTCATTGCTTTCACATTTAAAGGCTTTGAAGAGATAGCGAGCATGATAGAAACATAATTGATTGACAGCGTTATTAAATGCTTTGCTGTACCCATTTGTATCTGAGCTTGAGTAGCGTGACCTACTTTTATCTCCGTTTCCTATTTCCTCTCTCAGCTGTTTCGGATTGCCTTTAATGACTTGTTTGAAGTACGAGCGAGCTCGTTCCACGTCTTCGTTAAGTTCGCCATCTGGCGGACGCTGGCAATTCACCGTGTGCCCAGCTTCAATGTTTGCGCTCTGGTCGCGCGCGCCGAGAGGTGGTCGACGAGTTTGTTTTCTCTTGTGTCTGTCTGATTACGCACAGAATTTCCTTTCAGTCAAACTTCTTTTCGATCAAACTTCTTTTCGAACAAACTTCTTATACATCATCTGAACTTTGACGCATTCTACAAGGTCATTTTCTGGCTAAGAATACACGGACATTTGGACAATATTTTGAGGCATCTGCTTAAAAGAGTCTATGCGATGGGGGTTGTGTTCTACCAACACATCGAAGCTTTTCCCCAATACCCCCTTGACTCGATGGAGATATTCTCTGGCAATTTCATTCGGTCTCATGCCCTGTTTAAAGACATCTCGGATTCTGTTCCTCAGGGCTGGAAGGTAAACTTCTTCGATGTTTTGTAATAGCTGACGATAAGCGTCATTTTAAGGGAATGTGATTTTGGAGACCAAATTGGTGGGCAAAATTGGGGAACGAACACGTTCGTGGGTATCTTCTATGTGATTTTAATTTGAAGATTGCTGTTGTAGCACTGCCAATTTATAACATCATAGGGGTCAAAGGTTGGTAACTGACTTGATGTTAGATGTGACTGTATGTTTTTAATGGTGAGTTCCGGCATCATGACGCCGCGTCCTTTCCTTTTGGCGCGAAGTGGCGTCGTTTCCAACTCGGTTTCTGAGAGAGAAGCAGATGGGCCTCCCTCATATGAGAGGGGGAAAGCGTTGGGAGATGGCAGTTTTGTCCTTCCTCTTTTGTGACTTCTGTGTTGCTCCTAAGAGTCCAGCTTTTTCGTGATACATTTCTAATGGGTGGTTGTTGCTAATGCTTTGAGTCACTTGTTAGGAGTTGATTTTAGGCCTAATTCGAGAGCTTGAAATTGAAAATTCGCTTTCGAATACTAACGACTTTTTTTTCTTATTTTAAATGAGATTAATCTACACAAAGTCCTGGGTATGAATTTTTCTCAAATGATTTAACTACGATATCTTACAATCACTCACTATTTTAGGCATTGAACTGACTAGAACTTAAAAAAAAATTACAGAGAAATTAGCAAAGTGTCTGCCTCCAATTAGGGGTTTAGCCTGCGCTCACGGGGTTACAAAATGGACTGTTAGGCGAAAATCACTCGACAGTCCATAGATGGGGGTTAATTAGAGCATCTTCCCGTAGTTGTTTTGTATAGTTAGATAATCCTACATCGATATTTTCATTATATAATTGGTTTATTATGGATGTGCATTACGATTTCAATTCCGTTACTATTATGATTATCACTTTTATAGATATTGTTTATTGTATTTCTTGGAAGTTTTGATTGTGTTTGGTTTAAGTTAACAAATTTGTGTAGGAGATCTCACACTATGAGGTTCTCTACAAATACTCCAAAGGGGATTGATGGCGGTCCTACTCTGGACCAGGCACAATCAACCAGCTCCGCGTTTGTTTGGCCCTATTTCCTTTGAGAAGAAAAGAGGTGCCAACACTTGACTTTCCAAATAATGTATTCATAATGTAAGTATGAGAGCAGACCCCATTTATGCAAAGTGATATGCAGAAGACTTGCATAGTCTCTTACAGAGTTGCATACACTCTATGACATGCATGCATATGTTTTTAACATAGATTCCCTAGACGTAATTTTCACTTATATATATAATATATATATATAATATATATTATATATATAATTACTATATAATATATATATATATATATATATATATATATATAATATTATAGTATATATAATATATATATATAATATATTATATAAACGATATTTTTTACAATCCAATATTTGATATTTTTTTCCGCTAGTACGAGAGCAAATTGATATTTTTTAATCTATAGAAAATCATTTACAATATTTTTTTAAATATCGGCATCCCTAGGTAGTACCCGCAGCTCTCGCACATATTGAATAATTCTCTCTCTTGATATGCTTCATGGAATTCTTTGGTATCTACATTTCTCGTGAAAAAACCTCGCTTTTCCAAGCTCTAAACTCTCTCAATTCACACTCTCAGATCTTTTGATACGTCCCAAATTTCGTTGACGCTCTAACACTTCTTCCGCAGATAACTTTTCTCTCATCAACTATAATGTCAATTGATGCAGAATCAGTCCTTTCTCTTACCCTCATCACCTTTTCTCTCACAGCTTATAATTTTCACATGATTCTTGGCGTGCTTGCATATCCAAAACTTCTTGTCAACAAAAAGTCCTCCCCTTATATCTCACCAACTGATGCTTTCAACAATACTCTCATCAATTCTAATTCAAAGATGGTGGACTTAGGTCAAGCTATTTTTTTTCTACACATTATCCTCTCAACTTCTAATTGATTCCTCGCAAACGCCGACTCCATCTCCGTGTGGTACATTACATATTCGATCAGTTCTCTGTAGTCCATCATTGGTCTTACTTCCTTACTTTCTTGCTCCACCGTCATTAATGGAAGTACCCCCCCCTTTTGGCACTTCCCCTCCACGGCACTCCGAATCCTCATTGATCCACTTCTTACTCAAATATTACTTTCTTGTTGCCATCGTTGACCTCCCCATACCTTCCACTATATTTGAGTCAGGCTCTCCCTCCTTTCACCTCCACTTAACATCAATTGCTCCGTCGAATTTTCCTTCCAAAATCACTGCTATCAATTTTTAATCCTTTCAATTAGTCGCATTTTCTTGAGCAATCACCCACCAATTTTCTCTTGAAATTCCAGAAAAGGCTCCCTTTGGGTTCACGAAAAGCTCCCGAATCCTGATGAACATCCAATTCCATAATTATTTCATTTCACATTAGGTTTTTAATGACCTTAATTTTTTTCTATCATTAATTCTATGATATAACCTCACAATTTTCTATATAATTCAGCTTTCCTTCTGTCAAGACGAAACTATGTTCTCTTCTTTTTCATCTCTCTACGACATAGCTCCTACTATTGACTCGTGCAAGCAAATCTTCTACAAAACTAACACAGACTTTACATTCAGCTTTATTTTTTTTCAAGAGGAATGATATCCGTGAGGTCAGAGGGCAGATTACGACGCAGCAGCCCCTCCAATTGTTCGAGTTCTAAGTTTACATTCTGCGAAATGTCCTTCACAGTTCTTCCAGCGTTAAATATGTGTTGACCCATCCTGAATTCTTTCTAAAGAGAGGTCTCCACATGAGACATTCAATATCTCTTTCTAGGCCCTTAAATTTCTCTTTCTTCTCATCCGTGCTTCGCCAAAGATCTCATTTATTGACATTGAGGGGATTGCCTCGCTCTGAAGAGAATTTCCTCCCTTCGAACTCCTCTTACATTCCCATTGCACGAATTTCCTCGCAAAGTTCTCTGACAAACCCGTCACTAGAGACCGCGCTTTATTGATACTCACCGTCAATCCCGCAAATTCTGCCAACTTCTAAATGCGGTGACCTAAATGTCTGCGCTTTCCATCCACTTCTTTTCACAAATTTTTCTAAAGGAAATGAACGGATTTTCGCCAAAGACTTTTCTCAGTTTTTCATCTTCTCTGAGTGGTTTTTGGCCTCCTCACTCATCTTGAGGAAACCTGCTAAAGCCTCCATTCAAGCAAGTATTAGTAGGATGGTGTCTCATTCTGATCCTTTGAGACTTAGACATTCTTCGACTTCAGCAGTCACGACTCAATGTCTCCTTCCTGACAAAGGTTTAACTAGCATCAATAATTACTTTTTATCCATTCTTTCATGCTAGCTTCTTTTTTCCTTTTGCCCGATAGCTTGTAGGCTGTAAGCAAGTCATTCAGCGTAATTCTTTAATGACAAACATCATAATTACAATCTCCTAATACTAACACAGCGATCTTATATACCGTGGGCGACTGCGCATATGAAGATCCATTTTGATAATTTTGGAACTCTTCTTCAAAACACAATTATTATTATGTATTATTATTATTATTATTATTATTATACTATCTATTTATATTATTATTATTGATTATTATTATTATTCAATTATATGTATTATATTATTATTATATTATTATATTATTATTATATTATTATTATTATTATTATTATTATTATTATTATTATTATTATTATTATTATTATTATTATTATTATTATTTATTATTATTATTATTATTATTATTATTATTATTATTAAATCTCTACTTTTGCTTAAATTTTTCTCATATCTGCAGTTTAAATTATATTAATTTGCTTCATCCTTATTGAAATTAAGAGTTGCAATTGTCTATTTGCCCTAAATGTTCTTCACCACATGTAAGATAAATTCTAAAAGACATTTTATTTGCGGATTTAGAAGTTTAATACATTTAAAGGTTCACATTACTACAATGTATTCGATACTATTAGAAGCAAATTCGTATAATTGAGACAAAAACACACAGATGTACACTGTGACACTGGGAGTTTGGATTATACATACAATGTTCGTATAACTCTATTAGTATAAATGTTAGGGCTAGTATACTATGACGCTGGAACGCTGGAAGTTTGGGATACTGACTGTTCACGCATGGGACGCTATGATTTTGGAATGTTGGAAGTTGGATACGACTATGTCATCATATGCACGCTATAACGTTGGGGTGGGTGACGAAGTTTGATAGCAGACAATCAAGCTATGATGCTGGGACTAGAGTTGTGGAACTAACAATGTCATAAAAAGGTGGGCAATGACGCTGGCAGACGCTTGACAATGCCACGCAATATTAGACTATTGTACTATGATAGTGGGACCATGGAATTTTGGTCATGCTATGACTCTGGGACACTTTGAGTTTGGGATACTAATAATGTCCCAACAAAAGGGTACGCAATGAAGCCGCGAGCTGCGACGCCTGCGACGCTGCGACGCTGAGACGCTTGAATGGGATACTGAAGTGAACACAAAATGTACGCAAATAACTCGAGTCTGAAGTTTGGGAACACAATTATTTGCCTCAAGGTTGACTATGAGCATAATAGTGGGACGTCGCGATTTTGGTATACATACAATGTATAAAAAGCACTCATGTATGTCGCAATCAGGACGAAAATAACGAACTGTTATAATATTGTGTTTCCTGTTTGTAATTGTTCATAAGGTGAATGCAATTTCTATCGATATGAAGGAGGTGTTATCATTCCTTACCTTACATTAGACTTCTGCGTGCATTAACTATTTGGGTATGCAACCCCGCCCATTTGGAAGAACTCCCCCATTTTGTATGGAATCCGCCATATTGTATGAACTCGACCGGTCTTTGAATGGAACTAGTCCATTTTTGTTCTTATAAAATTGAAAAAAAAATGTAATTTGTTCTAAGTTGAAGTTGCAAATTGACTGTTGATTGGGGTCTATTAAAATTATTTCATTTTTAAATAAGTAGCATGTAAAGGGGTAAAGAGGTTTTGTAAATAATAATTCAATAATCTCTACATAGCATAGCAGAAGAGGTTTCATATAACTAGAAGAGGTCAAAATAAAAATGTATTGTGTTTCCAGTTGTAATTTGTAGAATTAATAATAGTCAATATTTAAAAAGAGTTATTATGATTTGGATTAATTCAGCAAGCAGAATCGTTTTAGGAGGGAGCGGGGGTAGGAGAGACCGAAATGAGGTTAGTGAATAGAAAACGGAAAATGGTTTCAATAAGAAAAACAGATAGGGCATACTCGCCTATTTATTTCGATGTTTACTACGGCACGGTTACCAGTGAGATAATAGACCTTCCTCCCCAATAAAAAAAAGATTAGTTCTGGGTAGGTGGATATGGATTGGCATATACATGTTCTAAATTAGGATATATAATGGGGTCTGGTTTATGGTTTGGCTCTGGCACCCTTTGCACTACCGTATATTGAATGGAAGATACTGTAGTCGGTGCCTCATATATATATATATATATATATATATTATATTAAATATGATACATTTAATTAAATTACACCAAATATAATATATTATATTTTAATAAGGTTTATAAAGTACTGATTACTGATATTTATCAAATTGGAAGTAGTCTAGAGTATCTATTACGAACTACTATACTCACTTTATCTTTCTTATTAAATTGTATTAAAAGTTTTTAAATATATTTAGTACTTGGAGGAGTTGTTTATTGTAGTGGGGTGAAAAGAAATATAATTAGGAGTATAGTTCCATATGGAGTTTACCTCACTCCATTGCCGTATGAGATAATAAATATATTTTTCATATTCACTAATATTAAAGGACATAGTAGTTTTTTGGAATGTTTTGTCGTTTCATAGATAATATCGGGGAAGCCTTAGGGGCACCGTGAGCCTAAATAATTTTTGTATCGGCCCCAGTGTTCCATCCAACCTATATTTGGAGAGGTAATAGATTAAATCCCGTATCCGCCCTAGAGTAATATATAGATAAGGATAAATATTAAAATAAATATATTGTGATTCCAATTAATAATATATAACTAATCTCTTAAAAGCCCACCGGATACAGCACCTCATTGTAAAGAAATTGCAACTCGCACAAACCAAGCTAGCTCTCTAAAGGGTCACACAGCGTCCGCATTGCGTTGCGGGCTCGAATAATTGCGGCGCAGAACCTATTTATCTACTTGGCCTTAAGTGTTCTTTTCGGCCAAATCGATACGATTAATGAGAGCACCCCAACACGCATTGATTAGGCTTTTCTGCAGTACGAGAAAGACGGATGTGGTTTTAATCGCACGCAAGAATATAAACATATTTAGGATGGATTTTACTATTATTTTCGACTCAAAAAAGGTATTTTTAATAGAAAAAGAGTAGACAAAAATGGAGTGTAATGAATTACTTCATAATATCCTTTTTAGGTGTTAAGTAGATAAAGTCTGTTTAAGGGGTAGGATAAATAGAAAATCTCGTTAAAGTTATCTTACTCCCCCACCGTTCGTTGTTGTTATCATAGTAGCTTTTATTCTAAAGAGAGTGTGAGTATAATAAATTTAACACAAGGATAACAAAAATATTAATAATAATTCCATACTCAGCTGGAGGTTGATAGACACGTTAGTTATTTAAAAATATCACTTGATATTACCCTATTATTATTATAAATCAAAGGGGGGGGTGAGTGTGTGAGGTTCCTAGATAAGTATTAACTAAAGAGTAGGGACTTTTACCGCATGGTTCGGAACGAATTATTTTTGGAGCTGTATATAGGGAATAAAACTTAAACTGGGGATATAACATTTTATATTATATAAAATAAGGGTAATATATACTCATGGCAGACTCTCTACACGGATAATAATAAATACTACAGATAGAGGAGAAGGAGTGGAGTATGTGACGAAGCACTGTAGTGAATAACTCACATTATAATTTTTACTCCATTATATAATTAAATATAATATATAAACAGCAGTGGCGATAGCGGTCAAGGCCGGATATTATAAAATTATGATATATTGAAGTTTACTTTTTTAGTTATTCACACCAAGAACAAAATTATCAGATTGTGTGGAAAAAAAAATTAGGAGATTACAATAATACAATAGACTGTGTCCCTCACATAAAAATTAAAAAGTAAAAAGTGTAGGATATACGTATTAGAAATTACCTGTTAAAATTTCAATGATTGTTGTTTAACTATAGATTTATTGTGTTTCCATATGGCATGCATGAGCATTTCTAAGATATAATTAACATATTTATTATAGTTCTGAGGTAATTATATAATTAAACTAATGTTTTATTTTCTGGATAGCACAATATATAGCGGGCACAAATCGTCTATTTTAGTTAATTCCTCTAAGCTAGGCTAAGGCTTTATGTTATAGGTTTTGTTCATAACTTTTACTTGGGCAAGTGGCATAAAAAAAGGACGATAGGGTTATAGTATATTATTATATTAAGTGTAATTAGATCTAGTTTTCACTATCTTTTATAGCTGTGAAGGTTCTGGGCGTGATGTTAGCCAGTGTTATATTTTTATATTCATTAAATTATTTGAATTAAGTTTAAGCTATTATATTTATATATAGTACGGAAATAAGGTAAAAAGTACAAGGCTCGTATAACCCTAAGTGCTATGGACTAAGATATAGCAGAAACTATTAAATATAACCTTAATATATTAGTACCATCTGAGCATAATATAAATAATGAGCTTGCTGGGATGCCCAATAACTAAAGATTATCGTATTATGTGATTATAAATTATATTCAGGGGCCCATATAAGAATAAACGGGAGGTAATACTTGTGATGTGAAAAAGGAAGTTGTTGCGGTAAAAGCCTTTAGAGTGACAATAATAAGTTTTATTTTTTCTAGGAAGAACATAACATTTTATACTAAATAAAATAATAAAGGGGGGGGGAGTTGTTTTGCTTGAACAGTCGAATAAATTATAATTTACTATTCGAAAGTATCAATATTTGCCTTATAACTTGTTGGTATATACCTCGATAATTCTTTATTTGGTAACACGGGTAGTGAAATTCCCAGGGGCTTTGAGCTGCTTTTATAAAAAAAAAAGATATACAATTTTTTTACTGTTTTAGGTTTTAGGGGAATTGAATAGTCATTTTTTGATATTGTTTTATAGTTTACTGTTTTATAAAGGGAAAGTAATTTTTTCACTTTCTATTATCTTACCTACCGGGTTGAGCTGTTATTTTATATAAACATCTTTAGGTATACAAATAGGTGATTATGATAGATATATTACTGCACCACTACTAAGATGTCTGCGAGAGAGATTGCATGTAATTTGAGAGTAACTTGTGAAGTTATATGCAGATGTTTAGAAATTAGTTGAAATTAAATCGATGGCATCGAACTATAAGTATTTTAAACTAAAGAACCTTAAGAAACACTGCATCTTTCAAACCTTGAAAGATTTCATATTTGGTATTACTACTTGAGTATAACACCTGCTGTCTACTAACAAAAAAAATTATCAATATATATATAGGGTCTGCATTGTTAGGCCTTGAATTGATAAAATAGAGAGTTCACTCTGGTATTACGGATCAATAAGCGCCAAGGCTTGGGGGGAATTGGTAGGGATATATTATATAACCATTAGGGCTATAGGTTTGCACAAGTTTTAATTTAAAGAGGCTTATAATTTGAGGGTTATTAGTGAGTGAATAATATAGGTGGCCTGCCTAGCTTGATATAAAGGTTATATCAAAAGTATTATGAGTTGAATAAAGGATTTAATAGTAAGATAATCCTAATTATGAAATAGAGATAATAATGTAGCTTCTAATATAATAGAGATAATCATAAAATATTATCTATGTTTTACATAAAATATTAAGTTAGTATGTGTTAGTTATACTAATAAATAAAAACGTTTTATTCATTATTGTAGGGGGATAATCTTTGTAATAGTTATAAATAGTAGGTATGCCAATCCCAGTGGAAAAAGTGAGGTAATGGAGAGATACATTAAAGGAATTTATAGATAACTTAAATAGATATGAAGGGATATATATATATATACTAAATTATAATATGGTAGTAACAGTAGGAGTCGCATACTTTACATAATAAGGGGATTAGGGGTGACGAATGACCATTTAAAGGGTCTTCCACTAAGATTATATAAAATACCATAATAAATATAAATACTACGTAGAGTAATATATACATATATGGGGAGAAAAAGATATAATAGTACATTATAATAAATATATAAGTAGTATTACTGGGGCTTTTTCCATATATACATTAGTTAATAATATAATACTATAATCAATACCAATAATTAATTCACAATATTAAATAAGAATAATATTACTATAAGGCAGGAGTGTCAATTGACACTTGTATTTAAAAAACTAAAGTAATGGATAGTAGGGAATCATTAGTTATCTTATTAGTACTCCAATCTGCTAATAAATATATATATTTTTTACTATTGTAAAGTATCCTATGCCTTTAAAGTAGGTAGTGGGAACTATGAAAAAATAAAATATTAAGGGTGAAATATTATTTAAGTAAACTCATAAATTATTTGAATATTTGAGAGAGAAAATATTCTCCATGTGTCATTTACTTAATCCCTATTATTATATTATTATATTATATTTATATATATATAATTATATATTAGAAGTGTCCGTCATCCAAAATTTGAAACCGTTTTAATATCCCTTTTTTTTTCAGCACCCCTTCATTAAAAGCGGATGAAATATACTTATTACCAACGTTAGCAGATGTTTTGTAGTGGCCGGAAAAAATTTTTAAGTTGATGTAATCATGTTATTACCCAACATCGTTTTCAGAATGTTGTAGTTGCCAATCGTTTTATAATTAATTTCCTATTGAACTGGGAGAAATTGTCCTCCAGAGTCGTTATATTGATTGCGTGGAGGGTGTATGTTACTTGCTGTACTAGAGTTATATTAACTGTGAGGATTTTATACTATTATAGTATTTGTGCAAACTTTCATATTACTATTTGAGAATGTCAAGGAATCCAATATTTTTTCTTGGATCAACGAAAATTCAAATTACCGGCAGTAAATTGCCATCTCAGGGAGATGTTTTACGCGTTCTATATTAAACCATGCGGGAGGTGAATTTAAACGTGCATGACAGTGTAGCATCTATGGTTATTGATGAATGTCTTATATATTGGAGAAAAGCCCGTATACAAACACAGGGCCGTTCGAACTTTATTAAAAAGTGTAAAGGTTTGTATGAAAAACTATGTGGACTACTTGAAAAGAGTAAAACGCGAAAAAGTGATTTATGCAGAAAAAGAGAAAAAGACAGTCTTGACGATTTGTTTGATATAGCTCAAGAAAACGCACTGAATATGATACAAATAGAAGTAGGCAGGAAATTTATAATTGAGCAAAGAGAAAAAGAACGTATTGGCAGTGTGTTGGGAGTTGACAAGAAGCTTGCTACCGTTGAACAGCGTAAAGCCGAAAGCGTAACAAAGGAATTGGAAAGGAAACGAAAACATTTAAACATTCAAGAATCTGGTTAGTAAGTACTTTATCAAGTGGTAAGGATTTTACTAATTTCCTTATTTTATTTTGATGCCATTTTTTTTTTATTTATTGAAGCTGTGTAAGATGTTTGAAGTTTACTTTTCAGAAATCAGAAATGCTGTTTCCTCCTCAACAGATGATTATTAGTCAGCACGATTTATTATGTCAGCAGAAGAAACGCAAAATATAACTTTGCCAATCCAGGTTCCTCTTCATTTCCGATACACGAATCGAAACAGAACGTAAATATCTAAAGAGCTAGAAAGAGATTCTAAAACAACTCCTCAAATTTCGCAGCTGGCCTTTAGGTAAGTTAAAGGTAAGCGAACTAGATGAAGCTGTTCACATATATTACAGCTTCGTAGATAGAAGCACTTTTTATATTTAAATTGAGGCGACTAATTATACACATTAATCTACAAGAGGGGTATGGAAAAAAATTTCGCCCAAAGCCAACATTGGTAATTAAACTTCTAATTTTAGAGTAGCCTTGATATTTGACTTCAGCTAGCAACGATTGGGATTCAAAAAACTGGCTTCCCAGAGAATTACTGAATGGATATCGGTTTTCGACCCGACTTCCAGTGATAGCTATTAGATCCCAATATTGAACAAACTTTTAAGTGTTCCCTGAACTTTAATCAGCCAGACAGGAAATGATGAGTTCATATTAGCTGTATTATTGCATACATTACAAGGAATGGTAATTATTGAACAAAGTCAGGGCCTGTTTTTGACAAAAACCCCAATCAGATACAGAGAGGATTTAAATGAGCCTTGCTCACCTCTTTTGCGAACAAAAACCTTACATACGCATATTTACTTATATCTTAATGTCGTCCATCAAATCTATAAACTTGATCATAGCAGCGGGCGAATTTTTGGACAGGTAATACAAAATGCCGAAGTAACCTTAAGGGCACCAGATATTCTTTCATTTAAAAAGATTTTTAGAAAAAAACCGCAAGGACAGTATTAAAACCAAAAATACAATTTTTACCTGGGAAAAGAAGATGAAGATTATGTTAAAAGACGTATGTGAATGATTGTTTTGCTCTAATTGCAAAAAATAAATTAAAATGAACCACCCCCCTGCGGGCATGGCTACTGGAATTTTTAATTAATGACTAAATATATTTTCTTGGCGGTTCTCTTCACCGAGAGGTTATCATTTTCGAAGACCTGGAGCATTTTACTTAGCCAGATGTGGTAAAATCAATATATTGCTTGAAAATTTATTTATTCTAGCAGAAGATCTATTTTTTAACATGACAGAAGAGAAATCGCTTAGACAAATTTGTTGCTTGTATATTAAATGCTATATGACTATTGTAGTGAGGGGTTTGCTGTTCATAGTGGCTTCCAACTCCACCTCTAATATATATTTCGGAATTACATCACTAATACTATATATATTCTTATATATGTATTATTTTTATTTATAATTTTCTGTGCTTATAATCATGTACTTTTCTCCCATCCTGCTAATGATCTTTTTTTTAGGTTTCTTAAATTAGTAGTAGTAGGCATTTTCATAATGCAATCTCATAAAGGAATGCCAAAAACGAATATACAATCAAATATATACGTGTTTTTTAATTTATATATAATTATTTAATTTTTTATGTAATAATTATAAATAGATAAAAAAAATAAAACTTTTATAAATAATAATGATATGTTGAAAATTTAATATACACAAACCTATAAATTATCTAAGATACCGTAATTAATGTCGAATTCATAAGTTAAAAGTAACGGAGTAACGGCACTTTCGTTACTTTTACTTTTGATTTCAATGAAACGGAATAACGATAACAGAGTTACTTTTTCCAAGAAACAGTAAAGGCAACGGAATTTTTTGATTAACGATGCCTACCTCTGCATATATATATATATATATATATATATATATATATAATATATATATATATATATATATATATATATTAGTTGATGCCAGTAACATCCGCATCCGCAATCCGCATCCGCGCGGGCATCGCACATTTATGAAAAATCCGCATCCGCATCCGCATCCGCGCTTTGCCCTGCGGATGTTGCGCGGATGTTTTATTATCGAATTTGATAAAAAAAATTATAATAAAAATACTTAAGATGAATCTGAAAATGAAAATGAGTTGAAGGCAATTGAAAAACGGCTTGATATTTCATATCTTAATGTTATCAAAGACATTCCAACTCGGAATAGTACACTTCATATGATTGAAAGAATTGCGTATTGCTCAAAGAAACCTCTTGCTTGTACGCCAGTTCGTATTCCAAAGTGAACATTCCTACTAATGTGGAATTGAAATCATATCTTCACTGCATTCAGCTAGTGATGAAACCATTTGAGGGAAATTACCAAAAAATAGCCACTCTACAGCTTCGTCTTCACGATGAAACACCATTAATCTCAACGCTAAGGAAGCATTTTGAACCATCTTCAAATGAAAATGATTGGACGATTTAAAAAGAATGATAGATGTAATTAAACTAGAGGTTGAAAAACCGCTTTTTTTCTGTGGAAATTAATGACCTTCACAACATACCATTTACTTAGATACCATTTATAAAGGGCAAGTTTTTTTGTAAACACAATATTAAAATCAGTCACTTTGTGTTGCCAGTTGAAAAACTTCAACCGACAGTCTATTAATCGCCACCCAATAAAAGGAAAAAAAACGAAATCTGCAGAACCACAACTTCTACAAGTAAATCAATGACATATTCACTGGAAAAAGAATTTCTGCAGTCAGTAGTGATGAAGAAAACACACGCATACCAAAAGATGTAGTGCAAATGGTTTGAAAAATATCACCAAGAAAAACGACTAGGTACAAATGATGATCCTATCAGTTGGTTGGAAAGTTTAAGGAAATGTTTGCCAAGCTTGAGTAAACTTGCAAGGAAAAATACTTGCCTGTCCTTCAACTTATGTTCCAAGTGAGAGAGTATTTATCAATGCTGGGCTAATATATGATGGATAGAGAAAGAGGATCTCATCAGAAAAGGCAGAAAAATTGATGTTTCTCAAGCAAAAACCCCTTCCCATATTTAATTTCAATACTATTGCAAAAAGTTTATAATCCATTGTAAAATCTCTTTCACTAAGGAGGTGAGGTTGGGCGAAAGAGGGTTTGTAGGGTGCATTTTGAGTTGGCTGCTCCGCCCAGCACCCTGGTAACACAATTATTTTAATAGATTGTGCTAAAACTCGAAATTTTATTATATTATATATATATATATATATATATATATTATATAATTATATATATATATAATATATATACTATATATATATATATATATATAATATATATATATATATATATAATATAACTATATATATATATATATAAATATCCAAAACATCCGCATCCGCATCCGCATCCGCGGATATTAAAAATTAAAACATCCGCATCCGCATCCGCATCCGCGAGGATGCGAAAAAAATGACATCTGCACACTAATTAATATATATATATATATATATATATATATATATACTATATAATAATATATATATATTATATATATATATATCTAAATATATATATATATATATATAACTTCCTTTTATGAGTGCTTTATCCTTTTCTCAGAGGGTACGGGAAATCGAACTTTAAGGCCGGCTATTCCAAAGCCTGACGCCAACCAACGTTATTCGCAGGCTTGAGTTTTTAATTTTCTTGCCCCCAAAAGATAAAACTCACTGTTTACGCGGAGGATTGAACGAGCGTCATAGTATATATATTTATATATATATATAATATATATATATATATACTATATAATATAAATGCATCATATATATATATAATATATATACTATATATAATATATAATATTATTATATATATATATATACTATATATATATATATATGTGTGTGTGTGTGTGTGTGTGTGTGTGTGTGAAACGCATTTCATTAGAAGACTGTTTCATGCATACTCGTAATAAGAAAATACAAATGAAAGCAATTTATATGATTGTTATTTTGTGTGCGAACTATTTGTTTTGTTTTATTTTTTTAAATATTCCATCCTTAAAGGTTTCTCCCCTTAATGCAAGAGGGAAATTTCTCTATGAAGTTTTTTTTCCAGGGGTCGAACATTAGACCTTCACCACACGATAATATAACTGTTATCTTTAAATTTTTAGCTCTAAGCTTTGCTGAAGGGAACATATTGAAAAATGTACTTTTTTAAAATTAATCCCGGAAAGAAATGGAAAGAAATTAATATTTAATTCTGTAATTAGAACATTGATTAGAATATTAACTCTTTATAAAATGATACTACTATTAAAATAATAATATGAGATAAAATTATTGTGTTATTATAATGATCAAACAAGCTGCCGAAGACCTCCAATATTTCAAATGTCAATATAAAATATTTTAAATTATATTATCGCCTAATAATAATTATTTGCAATTAGTAAAAAGTAATTTTTAGTTTCTAGATAATAAGGTATATATAAATATATATATATATATATATATATATATATATATATATATATATATATATATTATATATATATATATATAATATATATATTATAATATATTATATATATATATATACATATATTATATATATATATATATATATATATATATATAATATATATATATATATAAATATATATATATATAATATATATATATATATATATATACATATATATATTATATATATATATATATATATATATATATATATATATATATATATATATATATATATATATATATATATATATATATATATATATATATATATATATATATATTTATATATCCATATATATATAAGTACTCTTCCAATATGTGATCTACCAGTTGCCAACCATCCAACCAGCTTTATTCGTTCTTATACGAATGAAACTTTCGACATTTTTTTCCGATTAATTATTGATACATCGATAGCATTCCATTATATTATTATTATTATTATTATTATTATTATTATTATTATTATTATTATTATTATTATTATTATTATTATTATTATTATTATTATTATTATTATTATTATTATTATTATTATTATTATTATTATTATTATTATTATATATTATATTATTTTATATATTATTATATTTATTATTATTTTATTATATTATTATTATTATTATTGTTATTATTATTATTATATATTATTATATTATATATAATATATATATTATATATATATATATATATATTACTAATATATATATAATATATATATATATATATATATATATATATATATATATATAGTATATATATATATATATATATATATATATATATATATATATATATATATTCTATATAAAATTTTTGTTTATATATATATATAAGTATATAATATAGTTAATTGTGGAAATTAGTGTAATGTAAAACATCGATTTCTTAAAAAAATAATCGTTGTTACGATATGGGTATAGACAATCTTACCACATGATGTTTTTTATTAATAAACATTGGCTCATTTATCTTATTTCTACAGTATAA